>BGPR01009635.1:0-24493 GCA_013235015.1 Araneus ventricosus
CTCGAAAAGAGTGCAGAATTGGAAGAGGTAATGCATTGTTCGAGTAACCCGTCCATCGTCATTGTCGACGAAATTGGAATGATTCCGTTTCTGAAGTTGTACTGGATCGTTCGATATTTTTGGCAGTTTTGTTCATCGGAATGGGTGATTAGCACCAGTTACGCCCGTTTCGATCGTATCACAATGTATTTGGGGTCGATTGTTTGGATAAACAATTTGAGACGCACCGCGTTACACTTGTAGAGAGTAAACTATTTCTTCGGAGCTACACACCAATCATTGAACATTTACGAAGTCTTGTCAATCACGTAGACGAAGAGGGTCTCGAAACGTACGTGCGGCAGACTTTTCCCGGCATTGATGCGCCAATTTCGAAACGATGCTCGGTGGCGCTCGCCTTTCGCAACGATACGGTCGATTTGTACAACCAATATTATATCAATCACATGGTGCCTGGAAGAAAAACTCGTCTGTGCCAGTGGAACACTGTAGAAAATAAACCAAACCTAAATTGTTTTGTCGACGTCAAGGAAAATTGCAAAATTTTCGTGACAAAAAATGGAACATCGCAGGTGACAAATGGCACGCCACTTTTGTTTAAACAATACTTGCCATTAAAGGAAGTTGTCGAATGGGAAAGTAGATAGATAAGGTGTAGAAAAGTGTAGATAAGGTGTAAGATCGGTAGATAAGGTATAGAAAATCCAGTCTCCAAACTTTATTATTGATAAAAGAAAAGGTATAATGGATAGTGTTTTATGCCACCATCCATGGATCCCGTTCAACGACACTTCGGTTGAATCTCGCCTGGTGCTGTTGTTCCCGAATCAGTCAAAAGTCTCGATCGATTAAATCGTCCCTTGCAATTGCTTTATTCAAGACATTCTCAATTCTTATTATCGTCACCTTCGCCGCCAATACGAAGATTCCGAAACCGATTTTGATTCTATACATCAATTGGTGTCCCTAGGTATCGTCGTGGAATGGCTTTTTCGAATCGTTTACGAAGGTGTACCTCGCTCCGCATCCGAAGATCAAATATTTGCTTGTTTTGCCGTCAACAAACATTGTCCGAATCGGGTTCTCGAAATACGTCAACCCTACGAACGGTACGTTGAACACGAAGATGTTCCGGCCGCTATTTGGATTCCCATCAAGTGCACTCCAGACGTTATGGAAATTCCTCCTGACGTTCTCAAAGTCATCATCGATTCGACAGTAATTAGATTCTACGTGCGTGACAGGTTTTTTTGCTTTAGTCGTGCGGTACTTGAAGGCAACGTGTCGAAACTCACGCAAACCAACATACAACACATTTTTAAAGTGGCCAAGTCCAACGTGTTGAACGACGAGCGTGTCCACATCATTCAAATGTTTTATCACGATCCAAAACAGTTGCTGCATCACGTGCATTTGAAAGGTATCTCCGTGGATGTTTATTGCTTATGCAAATGTAATGACGATTCGACTCAAATACATCCAAAGTATTCTCAATTACCGTGCTTGGTGAGTAAATGGTTAAACTTTTACGATGCGTATCGAACGTCGGCAAGTTCGAGCTATGTGAATGTCAATCTCGTTCAACTGGCATTGGTGCTTGTAGTGCACAAAATTTATTTTAAAAGTATAAGTTCGAACAAACAACCCCACGAAGAACACGAAATGATTGTCAATGACAATGATATCAACATTGAATTTTACGTGATCTGGGAAGTTTCAGATTTTATCAATAATGCTCGCTTGGGAATGGAAGAAATGCCATTGAGCAAAGATAACAATGCCAGTTGTTGCATTTTGTGAGAACGATCCTTGCAGGTCCCAGTCGTGAAGTGACCTCGTGACCAAAGAATGTCGCCTTTTATAGCAACTAAACCAAAAAAATTTACGTTAATAGCATTTTTATGTTATTCACTCTCACTATACGGTGGGGTGCAGAGATTAAACGTGCATGCCCTTTCACACAGTGCAACACGTGGTCGGCTGTGATCCAATTCATGTTTGGGTTTATCAAAACTGTTAAAAAGTACAAGAGCTCCACTCTCGTAATTTCAAGCGCAAACGTGCCGTGAGGAGCAAACTCACTCGCTAACCTATCAATTTCCCACACGACTTGCTGGAAACGTTCCTTTTCAATCGCCAATTCTCCGTTAAATACCACGTCCAAAGTTATCAATATTTCCTTTTTCTTACCCAGATATCACGTACGTTTGCAGCAAGTTTGATTTTGACTTGATATTACCTTGCCATGGCCAATTTGACGCGTCAAGTTTGAAGCGAAATTGTGGCAAATTAACAATGCAGAATCTCCACCCTCGCCTGCAAAACGAGTTTGCATTCGGTTCGCCGTGGCAAATAGCGCCACCCCTCCTTGCAATGCAAGCTTGCTGCAAGTTTGGAAAACAAGCTTGATGCAAAGAACAAAGAGATAATTATCTTTGTCTCTGTTTTAATTAACATCCGATTTTTAATAGCATCTCCTAGAGCGTCCTTATTTTATTAATTCAATTAATCAATGATGATTTGTAAAAAAACCTTTTATAAAGAAAATTTTGAAACATTTTCCATCTTTTTACTAAATATAGAACTCTCACTTTAAAGAAAACTATATCGCATTTTTCTTAATGTTGAAATTTTAACGTTTATAAAAAAAATAAGCCTAAAAAGCAGTCAGTGTTTGTTGAAAAATAATAACTTACAATTTGTCCTATTTTAAACGTAATTACTTTTGAAACCTAATCCCCGTCCACCATGGATAATTCGTACACGCATCCCGCTTCTAAATATTGTCGGCATTGGAAGCGTTTGTTATCGGGTAGCAAAAACCATCCAACTTTGTGATACACCACGTCCAACGTGTGCGTCTCTTTGAGTTTATACACCGTATCCTTCAGCAAGCTGTGAAAAACGAGACCGTCTGTCGGTAATCTTGGCGGTGGCAACTGCGATTCGTCTTGTGCGTACTGTTCAATTTCGTATCCAGGGAATCTTATTTTGCAACGTCGGTAAAAATTTTGTGAGGATATTCCGTGGCGACCTGCTCGCAGTAGGAATTCCTCGCACTTGGTTATCATCTAAAAGAACTCGGATCGAACGGCATTTTTCGTCCGAAAATACGATTCCGTCCCCGAGGAATACATTTTGCTTATGATTTCGCTCGTGTCATTTCCATTTTTCCTTTACGCAATCTCTCAGACGGATGACGAGACCTAACACTCCATCAATTTTATGCCCAACGAAAAATGGATCCTCTGACGTGGGGCGTTCTTTGATGCACGTGACGGGTTTTCGAATGAGGGTTTCGTCGAGCTTGTAGCAAGGAGCGTCGTAGTTTGCCAATAATTTGTGAACGTCTCGATAGGCTTGCAACCCTTCGACCTCGTCGGCATTTGATCCGTTCAGTTCGCAGAGTTCCGCGGCAAAAGTCATGTATTCCCATTCAAAGACGAGAAGGAACCCCCTTGCCCGTCTCGAAATATATAAATGCACGCTTGCGAATCTAGCTGAATCGAATCACGTTGTTGAACTCGAAACGGTTCTTGAAAATTTCCGTCGGCGTTTAAAAATTTACAATGGGTCATGTGGCATCAATCCTCGTACGGCGTTCCTTTTGAAATCACCCATCGAAACCACAGCCCGTCGTGATAGACGGCCAGAGTCGATAAATCGTGCTTTGTTTCCCACTAGGACTCCCTGTAAAGAAAATGAGGTTTCGCATAAATGATTTGAACTTTTCGACGATTGCACGTGGGTCGCATTGCCTCAATCTCCTCTAAAACAGTCGTGAATGATCGGGTGGGATGGTGAACGACGAACCTAAATTCATATTCGTGCATGTTCCGTGATGATTTTCAAGTGATCCGTCAGCCAGACAGTGTATTGAAATTGATACTGTATGAGCAAAAATATGCCGACAAAAATGACGGACAGGACGAGTGTAGTGGTGTATATGTTCTTTTTAAGCACGTACTTGAGAATTGGTAATGTTACGACCGGTATTAAGGATAGAAAGAGCGTAACATGAGCCACTCGTTTCTCAAATTGACCAAAATCGTGGGTAGTAAGATCTGCTTCGTCTTCTTGCAAATTTTTTTCCAATCGCTCCGACATTAATTCCATTGAGCCTTTATTTTCACATGGCATTAAAATTGCAAGTCCTTCCTAGCTGTGCTGCTATAAACTGGAGAGAATCTGGGAGAGATGTCTGTATAGGTAAGGTGCCCGTAAAAGAATGAGCTGGCGACCAAAAGATGCCGCCTTTTATAGACAGCAAAGCTAAAAAAAAATTTGGAAATATTCTTCTTTTATTCATTCGAGTCCCAAGCCCAAGGTTCGTCATCATCATCTGTTACAGTTAAAAATTTATCATCAGATGATTCTTCGTCTGACAAAGGTATATAATGAGAATCGTCATCAGATTGTTCGTAGGTAGTAGATGAACAAATGGAATCATCATGAAATTGTTTCTGGGTGGAGGGAGTCTCATCGCTATTGTCGGCCCATTCCATGGTGCCATCTTCTTGGTCCTTTTCATAGTATCCTTCAAGAAGAGCATCGAAAATAGCGTTTTTGACATTTTTAAGATTCATCTTGACCGTTAAATTGCCAAAAGGAAGTATTTTATGGTTTTTAGGGATTCAGTCAAATTTTTTCTCAACAGTTTTGTGGTGATAACATTGGCAGAAATGTCCCATCTCATGTTTGACGTTGCTCAATCTCAAATCTGAATGATTCACGATCAAGTAGTGTAAAAACTCTACATTGTTACAGTTTTCAACCAGATTGAGATGTTTGAAATCAACATCAAAGTGGGTAATTCTATGCAAGGAGGCATTATATTTGTCGATAAAGCCTAAAAACAATATACATTGTCCGTACTTTAAAAATAAATCGTCATATAGACACACGTCTTTGTAATAGCAAAGCACATGGTTTTTCAAGAATGTGGGATAATGCAATGCATGGACGTGAACAGTATAATCCTTTGTATCAGGATGAGCGTATATTGGAATCATGTTGGATGTGTCTAGGTGGAAGCTCGGTCGTGAAATGAGCTCCCGAGCGATGGCCTTTTTATACCCACCACACCGTATGCCTAAAGAAAATTTTAGGATTTCTTTTTCTTGCTTGGTACAGGTTCTGGCTTGTTACGACTTTTCAATACCAACGTGTTTCGCTTGCTCTTAAAATGATCATTAATTTCAAATGCATATATCAATTTGGGTTCTACCAACTAAACAAATCGTTTTCCGGTTTTGTAATAAAACTTCAACTGGGCTTTTTGCCGCCGCAAGCAATTTAAAACTTAATTGCACCGTTTCTCATGATCGGCCAGTCTCCAAAATAAAATATTGAGCAGAGTACAATAAATCTTTTTTGACTCATAAACCGTTGTTCATAAATGACCCATTTGCACCCGTCGGCGTCGAGCATCCATTTACTCGCTACCGAAGTGGCGCCCTTCGATTGACTATAAGTATAATCCACGTAGTCGTTGGCTTTGTCTGGATGTTTTGATAAAAAGCGCATCGTCGTGCACGATTTGGATTTATAGTCGTCTAAATATTTCGTTTTGCGGCAAATTGAAATTTTTTTCGGATCTCGACACATGTAAGCGACTTGAAGCAACGTGTCAACCCATAGGATCCAACCCCGACTCGATAATGGAACGTCGTCTTCTTCTCGCTCAAACACTGCCTGCCATACGGCTTTCAAAATGCGATCAGACGTGAATTCCAACACGGGATTGATGCGTTTCTGAAACCCTTTCTTTATAATCGTTCCCTTTTCCGTTTCGTAAATGTAACACACCTTAAACAAGACTAGCTATCGTTTCATGCCCTGCTCGTATTTCAGTTCGACTTTGGGTAAATGTAACCATTAGTTGATTTTGTCGCACTGATTCCAAGGCCAGTCAGGAACCATTAGAATGTCCGTATCGATATAAAAAGGATCGAATTTTAAAATCTTGCAACGATGATACGAACCCAACATTTGATTTCGAGAGAGGGAGACTTTATGAATGTCCAGATATTCCAAGCAGGAATCCTTGATGGCCATGATTCCGTACAGCGAATTTATTAAAATTTTGATACAGAGCTGAACATTGTAATGGTACACACTTTTAGTCTCTTTCCATTGTCGTTGATGCATTTTGAGGTGCTCGATAAAGTGTTCTACGACACACGGTAAAAAAGCTTTAGTGCTTTTATTTATAACGATGGCGAACAATTCTCGATCGGGATCAAATTTCGGGTACTGAAAATATCAAGCATCACTGCACCATTCATTCTTTTCGGAATGATTGCGATAAGGTATGGTCATCAACGTTTGAGCTGTAGGAGAAGCCAGCCATTCTTTGGTCGTCAAAATTCCACACGTCCCGTAACACATGTTGGCACTCAGCAGACTACTGGGATACATGCTGACAAAATCCAACACCACCACATTCTCGTAGGAGTGTTGCAACTTACAATGATTTAGGGAACCTTGATACGTTTCTACGCTATTTAGTTTCTTCATGGTCGTTGAAAATTGCGTATTGATAAAGAAACCGAGAAGCGTTCCGTACGTTTTCAGAACATCTTTCAAGGAGCTCGAATTTCCCAAATATAATGCCTATTCTACCGGTAACGAGCTAAAGTTGTCACGTCCCACTAGAAAATCCAACAATATTAATTTTTCGAATAACCGGTAGAAGAGTTTGGAATCGTATAAGCAATATTCCATATACATTCGAAGCCTACTAAGTTGGTCCAAGTTTACCCGCCGAGGATGTGGTGTCGCATGACATTCGGCCTTGTTTTAGCTGTGCACCATTGTATGAGCTTCGGGACGAGTGTACCAATACCAAATACCCTGGGATTTAATAGGAATTTTGGCTTCGTCTTTGCTTTTGACGCGAGCCACGTCATCTAATTTAAATAAGGGTAAATCGCATCCAGAAAACGTTTTAAAATACTGACACACGTCCAAAATTATTTCGTCTTTGTATTTTATCACGATTTCGTTGAACACACGTTCGGAGAAATACAAAGCCAATAAATCAAACAATTTTAAAACAAGACGCGACACACCACGAAATTTAAATTGAATTTCTCAATATTGTAACCCGTCACGACTTCACATTCATTTAGGAGACAGTGAAAATCTTGTAGCACCTCTTCTTCCAATTTGTAAACGTAGTTGTGGTGAAGCGAAGCAATTTCGGTCCTCGCTCCTGGCTGTAAAAGATACAAGAGAAACTTTGGGACACCTTTTCGCTTATTCCATCGATAAAGGCTGATCATGACAACTTTATCGGAAGGGTCAACGCCCGTAGAATCTCGATCTTCGGATCACACCATGAGAACCGTTTCTATATCAAACGTTCCTATCGTCCAGTCGGGAGGATCGTGACGATCGGGCTGCGTACGAAGCGCATCTAACAAATTTGTTTCTTTGCCGACAAAGTACCATGCGTAATAAAAAGTCCGTGTGTTGTATCGCGTGCACAAATCAATGTATATTCGAACGAACCAATCGGAACGATCGAATATGCGTCTTTATACTGGTTGAAAAATAGGTCTACATCTTCGTGACATGTCGACGTGTACAATTTGTAAAAAGGTTTCTCTTTCGTAGTCAATGCTGGATGAACACAGGTGGGGTGTCAGTGAAAAAATGAGCTCGTTGCCGTTTCTGTCGGGCTTTTATATGCCTCAAACCGGATAAAAAATTGACATGTTTTTTACAGTTTCAATAAAGACATTAGAATGATTCGTGTTTTTGCCATTGGTTTATTTCAACTCTACTTTTGGAACATGTTTCAACACGGAATGCCGTCCAATCCCTCTACTCCGAGAAACTCAAGCTCCCACCATCCCTACGACTCGAACATGTAACCATTACTTTGATAAAAATGGAATTAATCTCAGTCTAATTGCCGATTCCGTCGGAACATGGACCATCCCCATTCCCTTGTCCGTTACGTTTCGAAACTATCGTTTGTTTCCTCGAGATTCATCTCACAATCAGCCGGTTGGAGCTCGCATTGCAGCTTCCGGACCACTCTTGTACGATTACGTGTGGCATGATTGTCTGCATCCGTTGGTAAAATAGATTTCGAACCCGATTCGAAAACATTGTTGCAACATGGGGATTCCTTTTATTTCGAGTGTAATGAGAGATTTATCGTTGAAAAGAGCCAGTGTCCTCCCGGTCGAGTGTTTAGAAATGGTCATTGATCCAAAATCGATGCTTGCATGGAACGGCACGAGGTAGTCTTGTTGCCCGAACCGTTTGACAATACCCCTAGTAGCAAAATGTCATCTGCCATTAAAAGACCTTTCATCGAAACCCGATCACACAATGATCGGCCGATGAACGGATTCTTATCGGATAGGGATGAATTCTCACCGGGAATTTCTCCGAAATGTCTCATGGGCCATAGATCAGCTGATCATCGATATCGGATGAGTTTTGCTAGCCGATACGATAGAAATCCGAGCAGTGCGGTTTCATGGCGATGAATTTCCGATAACTTTTCGATCAATATACAAACAGATTTGGATGTGTGTACGATAAAAAATTGGTTGTTCAAATAAATGGTTGGTTGCTTTTTTTAATAAAAAAGATGACCAGTAGATTTTAGGTTGGAAAGATTTTGGCAATAAGCACATGGATATCAAAAAATACCCAATTATTAATATTTTCATTTTGTGAGATGCCAAAGAACAAGTACCAGTGCAAATTGGGGCCCTCCCGCAAAATGTTTAGAGGGGCCCTCCTTAAAAAATAATGCATGACGCTTTTGCATAGTTCGCTTTTCCAGCTATTTAACAAATTATAATTATATTAGGGAAGTTGTGTTACTTTAAATTCAAAGTTAGTGTGACGAAACTTTCCAAAATTATACAGCTGATTTATTTGACATGTTTATTATGAACTCTCCATTGATGATTTACAAAATACCTTTTTGTTATAGTTCATAAAATTATTAAATAAAGTTTCTGTGGTGTAGAAATTTTTTAACGACTCTTCAATCAAAATTGTCCGAATTTTCTTTTTCTTTCACTTAGATGGAGTGTCGGCCTTATTTTTTTTTGGTTTAACGTGTTACAGTTATAAGCTGCAAAGCTCCATGAACAATAAATTTTAAAATTTGATAAGCTTTTTTAACTCACGATAAAAATTGTAAATCATCTATAATATTATGACTGACACAATTGCTTATAAATATTTTTTGCTAGTAAAAAATGTTAATTTTCAGTTCTCTATCAGAGGCCCCTTATGTCCCTGGATCTCCCCGCGCCCTATATTGCTGCTAGTGCAAAGAACCAATAAGTTTTTAACGTACAAAGCGAAGCTCTAAGCATAAAGTAGTTCATGCCAACATTCAAACAAAAAATCCAGATTTCTGCAAAGCCTTACATAAACAAGTTTTATACAAGGAAAATTTATGCACATTTTAAAAAATAGAATTGTACAGGGGAAATAGGAATTTTAACAATTTTTATATTTAATTGAAGACAATCTGCACAGATAACTTTAAAATTGTTCCGCTCTTTCTGAAAAAACTATTTTATTGCTTTTGCTATTTTTAGCAGCAAATTTATAATGTTTAAAATAATACCCCGACTAGTGTGGGGGAATGCTGAAATCAGTTCCATATTCAGTGCAAAATGCATAATTTTCTCCTTTACATGATCTCTTTAGAAAAGCAAAAACAATAACCACCAAATGTTATCACATCGCATCTTGAATGAAAGAGAGCCACAAGTGCAAAAATACTGTATTGAATGGAATAGAGTCAGAAGTGCTACAAATTTTTGTTTTTCAAATATTTGGCACTTCTGGCATTGCATTCTGGTATTGCATTTAATACAGCCCATTAAAATGAGCAGAAACAAAATTTTCGCACTTGTGGCCCTCTTGCATTCAAGGTGCGATATGCACAATTGTGTAAATTAATAAACTAATGCTATTATTTCCTTCTAATAACTTCTTTCATTCTTTATACAACAGTAAACATTACAGTATTGCCAGTCTATAAATCTGCATATTTCTAGAAAGATTAAACAAGAGTAAAGTAAAAGCAAACAAAAAGTAAACTTTAGTTTTATTTTTCACATTTATATTTTTATTTATGATCATTTTACACTTTTATTTATGTTTGCATTGAATATGCTCTGAGATTCCTCCCTCCTCCGTATCATGCATAAGCCGTTTTCCAGTAATTTCTTGGACTTCTACTTCTATTGCTGCCGGAAAGATTATTTCTCACGGCACCTAATGAAAAAAGAAATAAATGTACCATTATCAATTTACAACAATGATATATAAATGATACATTGATTTGAAGAGATAATTCACTCAACAAATTTATAAATTCGAGGCAAGTTTCTGAATGAAAGTTCTTTGGAACCAATCAATCTTAAAAGATAATTAACCAAATTATTCTGGAATGTGGAGAACTGTTCTCTGGCTTCATATGTTTCTTTAGAGGAGGAGGGGGGAATTGGTTTTTCCTTCCCAGGAGGTTCCAAAAGGAACCATCGAACCAAATATGAAAATTAAAAATAATAACATACAAAATTCAGAATCCTATTCCTTTATATTAAGTTGAAAACCCTTAAAATTTAAAGTAAATTTTTTCTGCATTCTATTGAAATGTCCCTGCTTTACCCATAAAAACATGGAACATGAATGACATTCTTGTAATAAGCTTGAAAATGTTTGAGACTGAGTTAGTTTAGACAAAGTGCTTTATAGTTTATCTCTAAAGTCGATAAAACTTTCTTTTTAGTTTATGAAAATTATAAATAAACAATCATACAATAGTGACAGATTATTTTCACTTACTGTTTCAATTGAAAGTTTGATTTATTTAGAAAACAAATTCATTTGTTCACATTAAATCCCTCGGTTTGGACTGTCATTTCAACTGTTCATTAATTAGGTTTCTTTTTCTGAGAGAAAAATGAAAAGTTGGCAAGATGAAAGTTTTCGCTCAAGAGTTCAATATGAAATCCACTATCAAACTCCAAAGATTTGTCAGGTATACCCATCATCAAAAGTCAAAATTTTGATGGATAACAAGCAATCACACTATATTACAATACAGAACATTCTCCAGCAATATCCTCTCACATTTTCTAAAGTATCATATTAGCCACAGAAATACACACATACACACACACACACACATATATATATATATATATATATATATATATATATATATATATACATGATGTATATGGCATCAGACGTCAAGCATGTAACCATCAAGAAAGTACAAAATAAAAAATTACCAAAAATCAACTTGTTTATGAGATTGAACTTTGAAAATCCCAAATTCACACTCTTAGTTGCCTTCAAACGACAAATTAGTCAAGAACAGCTGGCTGAGTGCCACCCGCTGAGTACCGCTCAGAAAATCACACTGAAAGAATGAAAATTGATTAAATGCATGATTTGATACTGTTCTTTAATTTAAAATATTGACGATTCCAAAATATAATTTAATGAAATTTAAAAATAAAGCATTCGCCTTGAATAAATTCAAACCTATCGCTATTAACACAATATTGGAAGAGATATTGCCCCAAAACTTGGAAAAACATCTGAATTTTCAAAAAATAGAAAATAGCCAATTTCGAAGAAAAAAATCTTAATTTGTTAGATAAACAGAAATAAACAGTTAAATTATTGTTACCCACAACTGATATGAACTAAATGAGAAGCTAACAGTTTGTATATAAGAAGAAAATGGAAAAAAGCAAAATTTATTCTTCTCGTTCAATCAGCTGTCTGTCTAAATCACATGTAAAATAGATACCCAAAAATAGAAGTCAAAGAAAATTTCACATATATGTTATATATTCTTGTTTGTATGAACAAGGCAAAGCTTTTAAGAACAGTTTTAATGCTATACACACAATATTGGAAGAGATATTGCCCAAAACTTAGAGAAACATTTGAATTTTGAAAAAATTGAAAATGGCCAATTTCGAGACAAAGAAAACCTTAATTTGTTAGATAAACAGTTAAAATATTGTTACCCACAATTGATATGAACGAAATGAGAAGCTAACAAGTTTGTATATAGGAAGAAAATGGACAGAAGCAAAATATATTCTTCTCGTAAATATGAAATTTTGTCTGTCACATGTATGTATACCCAACAATTTAAGTAAAAGAAAATTTCGCATATATGTTAAATATTATTATTCGTATGAACAAGGCAAAGCTTTTAGAAAAAGTGTTAATGTTATGAACACAAAATTGGAAGATATATTGCCCCAAAACGTAGAAAAGCATCTGAATTTTGAAAAAACATTAAAATTGCAATTTCGAGGAAAAAAATCTTACTTTATGAGAAATACAGAAATTAACAGTTATAATATTGTTACCCACAATTGATAGGCACAGAAAGCATCTGTATTTGACTGGTCGATAAGGCTAAACTGTTGAAGACGGTGCGAGAGCGTTTGTTTACATTCAATCGGAGAGTAGAAACTGGAAATGATGGTACGAGGACAATTGTTTACAATGTCCAAAATTATCACCAATTTTTATTATGTATGCGTGCGCAAACTTCTTTATACACAGAGAGTAAGTAATTATTCTAGCATGGATATATTGTTTTGCACTGAGAATGATAATTATTCAATCATATGTTGCATGCATCTAACCTTCCAAAAAGCTTTATAATAATTTTATTCATTTACTAAACATACCGTAAGTAATAAAATTAATAAGGTTAATAAAGAATAAAATAAATACTTACATTTTTTCCAAATGAAAGACGGACAAATTGAGACTGTCAGGTCGACGCTAGCAAATGGCATGACAGCTATTGCAGTTGCAAATCTTCTCCATTAACACATCACAGGTTGTTGACCAATCAAATTTGGCTATCATTGATTTCATGCAATTTTCAGCATTATCCGAGATCGGAACGATATTGATATGCCGTGAATTTCCGATTGGCAAATTTTCATCGGAAAAACTGCTCACAAATATATCATTTTCCGATCAAATTTACCAAAACCGAAACCAGTTCTCGGATACTGATCTAAACTATATGGTGTCGAAGATACTGGATCAGTTTCCGATGAAAGGCCAGGCAAAAAACGATGAGTTCATGCTACTAGGGACCACGTATTACGAATGCAGAGGAGCGGGCAAAGATTCGATTCGACAATCGTGCCCGTAAAACCAGTGGTTCATGCACGATGCCTGCCGACCCAAGGACGAGGACATTTACTATTGTCAATTTTTAAAAGAACCTCCTCGCATCAACGACACAACGTATATGAGATGCCGAGATCGTAAATCAAAGTATTACTCGTATCCACCGGGCACACGGTTCTTTGACAAGATTGAATGCGAGTCCGACGATTGCGTCGGCAAGCCAGACGAAACGTTCATCCCTTCCAAGGTGGTTCATTCTCAACATTTCAAATTTTATTCAGGTTTTAATGTATGTCTAAACAAACTAAAGTATGGTAACATGTCCCAAAACCTGGGATCAGTCTTTGGCCGTAGATGAAAACTTGACTCATTTACCAATGGTCTTTGATGGAAATAGCTGCTCCCTGCCCAAATTGTGCGAAAATGTTCAATATAGCCATGTTGGCACAATCGTTCCCTCTTTCAACTTTAGTCGACGAGCACGCAATTGGCAATGGGCCGAATTGTACGACAGTCCTTCGGGCTACGTGTGCGATCAAGGTGGTTTTAATGCCAACATGAAACGCGTGACCGTCAATCCCGGAGAAAAGATTAATCCAAAGCGATTCAGAAAAGAATCGGCGTGGGATCCAAATAAAAGAACCGTTCCAGTGGCCGATAAATGGGACGTTTTATACGATTGTCTTTTGGGTCATAAATACAAATGTACGCGTGGAAAAATTTACGACCCTGTTAAAAATTGCATCGAACCCGTATCGAACGCTCACACGTTAGAAAACTATCCATTATTTCGATGCGATTCACTCTCGGAGATTGGATGGATTCCACCTTTCGTTTACGGTAATCCAATTGTCGTGTAGTGTTCGGACCCCGAAACCGAAATTAATGCCGTGTACAATATTTGCAGTCATCCCGACTACAAGGCGTTTCCGTTCCTGTCTCAAATGGAAAAATTTTCCATAAAACTCAAAGAAGGGTACAGAGGGTGTATTTACGCGCCTGCTTTCGTCTCATCGTCAAACGAGATTTTCCGCATCGGTACAATTTTTCCGAATCGTGCCCGAATCGGTCTAAATTACGGAAAAATGTGACGAAGGTCACACTATTCAATCGGGGCATTTAGTGCTAGATTCGACACTCTACATGACTTGTAACGAAGCACAGCCTTTCGTCCTTTGCCCGTCGCCAGAGACAAGGGGAATCGAGCGAGTCAACGATATGTTTGCGTGCATCCCACCGTTCGAAACCGTCATTGATGCTCACCAAGGAATAAATTTCAAACCCACAGAAATTGACAAATTTGTTCCTGCCGACACCGACGAGGAGGCAGATGAGGTGACAATTAATGGAGGAGCTCCGGAAAAAATCGAAAGGGGAATACAGATAGAGGAAGACAAAAGAATTGCACTGAAATTTAACGGAAAGATAAAGATTTAATCGCTATCGAGTCACGCATCCTCCCAATATGGTATGAAAAGAAAATCAGTTGGTAAAATTAAAATTTGAACCAAGCGCATTTTTAATGAATCGAAAAGATTTTACTCAACGATGCCAGTGATCATTTTTATACCCTTTTTCAATATATATATATATATATGATACCCCTGGATAATGATGATACCTCCTGGATAAAATTCGTTTCCATGATCGTCTACGGGATATAAACCAATGTACCTCGGAGAATCGTTCACATAGTCGCTCTCTTCCCATTCGGAAATATTTCGGGGTCAAAGGAAACTTCCGTAGGAATCTCCAGCGTAAACTGTTTTATAGTTTGCATCGCGAAAAGCAATTTCTTTGCCGTTTTTGGTCGGATAATATTCGTTGTCCCATTAGCCTTTTGCGTAGACGGGAGCACCTCGTTTATTTCTGATAATGACGGGTTCATTGTTAATGTCTGCGTAAATTTCCTTTTCGTCCCTATTCTCGGCATAGTAAAAAATTCCTTTGGAATTGGTGAGGGCCTTTTCGTCCCCGTTTCTGAGTCGAGCGTACTGTGACTTTCCTTCTCCGTCGATGGGATAATGAGGTTCCGTCACAATCTCGTCGGTTAAATATTCTTCGCCGTGTGCATCGTTCAAGAGGAAAACGGGCCGTTTCGTAGTCAAATTCATAGGATAAATGATGCGATCGGAATCGTGAATGTAGTTTACTTTACCATCCAACGCGACGGGTGGAACTTGTATCAAGTGATCAGTGTCGTTAATGATTTTCTTGACGACTGTATACGTTTGTCGTCCAGGTTCAAAAGAATTTCACTACCTTCCGAATCTTTTGCATACATTTCATCCCAGGTAGTCAAATGAGTGTACCTTGGAATGGAAAAATATTCTTCAGGTTTTACATCTTGAATTTTTTCAAATTTCGCGGACGATTGTCTGTCGGGTGTCGTTTCGGTCTTGGAGGTCTCGGCTTTTCGTTTACGTTTGACGTGAAATTCAGGTTTTTTATTCAACAGAGACATATTCTTTATTATGGTCTTGCACAAGGATAATTGTGATTCTCTTGTGGTATTATTTACTGTTTGTATGTTGGAATCACCGTTTGTATCGGACCTACGCCAAAATAACGAGGCGCACTCTATATCACGATGTCAGACCCGACGAATGCCTCAGATTTATGATTGAGTCAAGCGAAGAACATGGATTCCGTAATAGTTGGTATTTTGGTAGAGACGGCCACTTGCACGTCCCTCGTTCTATGTATAAGTTTGGCCGTGGTTCAAAGCTGGTGGATGTTGCTCTTTATAATTGTAAATGGGTTCATATTTGGATTGCTCGCAAGAGCCTATTTGAACCGTTGGAAACTGTTGATGCTACTGGGTAATTTGTTTGACGGTTGTTATTGGCTTTGTAAGTTTCCTAAATGGTGGACGTCTGAGTAAATGTTGTATGTAAATGTTGATGGCTGAAGCCAAGTAGAGAGGCTATGTTGACAGGTTGGCTGCAGGACGAGAAATGCGCTCGAGGCCCAAATTCATGGCTTTATATACCCTGACACTAATAATATATATATACAGTCGGACCTTTCTTTAACGAAGTCGCTATATGGAAAATTCGTTAAATAGAGATTCACCTTCTAAAGTACTTTAAACTACACAAAACAGATTTTAAATTCATAAACACTAAATATTATTTTTAAAAAGTAATTAATCACACCTTTATTTTGTAGATTAACATCTATTTCTTTTATATTTCCTACCCATCAAAAAGAAATCTGCAAGGGAAACAACACAACAAAACCTCCGGGAATACACTTTATTAAAGTTCAGAATGAAGAAAATGGTGCAGATGTATCAGAATTTCATAATAAAATCTACACCTTACAAATTACAGAACGCACACATAAAATATTGTGATAAAACACATTGTCTGGCATGTTACGGTAATATTTGGAAATAATCGAAAGCCACAGACTGCTATTATTATTGGAAGAACTGTCTTCAAAGTTGTTATTAGTGGATCTGGATGTATCAAAAGTTTGTAACATATATTAGTGGATTTCTTTCCTCAGTGCGTTAATGAAACTCTAACTTGCAGTTGGCATGGCATTTACCGAAATAAATTCAATTTAGCTACATAAATTTAATCATATAGAAGAATTCTTAATAGCACATCAGAAAAAATAGTGTGCTTCAATGAACAAATTCGCAAATATAGTATTTTTTAATTAATATTTAATTAAATTTTAGTAAAAAAGCATTAATATTTTCTAAGAAATATTTTGTCTTCTTTTATTTCAAGCAAGAAATAACCATTTTCATTGATTATTGAAGTAAACGTAAGACAGTTACGCTGCAGATATTATCAGTCTCATAATAAGATTATTAAAAGTCTGATAAGATCTCACACCCAATTAGTCGATATTCTTCTTAACGTTTTCATCTAAACTATATTTCCCCCTGCCTTTAACAAAAAGAAAATATTTTACAATTTTAAAAATAAAATTTTCTTACACTTTCTTTAACATTTATTTCCATGTACGTTATTTTTTTCAGTTCAGAGTGACATGAAAATAAATTTCCTACTAATAATTATTTAATAAAATCATTATTATTTTTCGGAATGAATTTTTTCCTTGTAATTTTTATGAATTTAAAAGATGTTTTTCTAAGTAGTGTAATAATGAATTTAAAATCAGTTCTAGTCTAAAAAAATTACACTTAAACCTGGAAATTAATTTTTTTAATAAAAATCAAATCTATATAATGAAATAATCATTGTAAAACTGAAATTTTCGATTTGATTTGAAAGATAAAGCAATAAATATAATGTTTCATTTTCATATACCTTAAAATTTTCTCTACTTTTTGAAAAAAATTTAATTTTACTCTATTTTTATAAAGGAAAAATAAGTAGATGGAGATTATTAATATGAACGAAGTTTATATTAATATCATAAAACTAGTTGAATGCGGGTAAAATGTGTTGATTCAAGAAAACTGTTCAACTATATATAAATAGCAGATTTTCTTAGCAACCTCCCAGGTTTTCAATTTTTTGTATGCTTGAATGTGGTATTGGGATAAAATGTATTTTACTGAATCTACAATATCTATTTTACGTAACCATTCCAGATGGATCTTTAAAACATTGAGGCATTGAAAAAACTCTTATGTCACAAAAATTGTATTAAAAAGATAGCACTTAAAACATAATTCAACATCAAACCAGGCTGACAATAAACCGAACTAATCCGAAATGCGATTCGAAATTCCGACACACACAACGGGAAAAAATCCTACACCGCAATTCTTCCTGAAAGATAACCTCAATGCAAATAGCATTAAAATTCCCCAAACCACAGGGGAGTGTGGGGTCTGGGATCCTGTGAAATCCCTAATTTGCAGAAAGTACATCATTATCAGTCTTCCTTGTGCTGACTATTGCTCTTCCCAGATAATCAATCAAGATGTCAAACCAAGAAAGGGGGTAAGAAATTCGGAAAAATACGTTTGTCACCCTTTAGGGACAGTTCACAATGAACATAATATTCAGTGGAAACTGATTTCGTCGTGTTTCCGACCACACATTGAAATGCTTGTTGTACGCTAATGGGGTAGTCCAAGGTCAACGTAGAAATACGTGTAAATCACTCAGAGGGTTAAAATGAAAAAGATAGAGAAAGATAAAATACTAAGATTAAATTCATTTTATTTTCCAAATGGAATCAAACAGCTTTTTAGAACGTGAGTAACGAACCTGCAAACAAGTATTTCATTGTCGCTCGATATGACTCCTCAGCCAATCACTTCGACTCCCGAAGACACAACTCTAAGATCGCCTGTCACTCTCATTTCATAGACTCTTTTAAAATGGTAATTCTGCTGAAATGGCGACATAATCTTAGAAGTATATACGAAATACGAAGGACTTCTCTGGGTTCTGAAAGTGAAATTTTTTTGAAATTAGACGCAAATCATGCAAAATTTGGAAATGAAAATAAAAATGATAGAGAAAGATAAAATAACATGATGAAATTCAATTTATTTTCCAAAAGGAATGAAATTGTTGTAAAATTGGAACGTGAGTAACGAAGCTGCGAAAAAGTGTTCTATTTTCTCTCGTTATAACTACTGAGATAACCATTTCAACTCCCGAAAAAAGAAATATAAGTTAGCGTCTCTGTATCATTTTATAAACTGGTGTAAGTGGGAATTTTGCAGAAATTGCGGCAAATTCTCAGGTGTGTGAAATGTGAAAGACTTCTCTGGGTTCTGAAAGTGAAAATTTTTTTTTTGAAATTTGACGCAAATCATGCAAAATTGGGTAATTAAAATGAAAATGATAGAGAAAGATAAAATACCATGATTATATTCAATTCATTTTCCATAAGGAATAAAATTGCTCTTTGGAATGTGAGTAACGAACCTACGAATAAGAGCTCTATTGTCTCTCGTTATAACAACTTAGCCAATCGCTTCGACGCATTGAAGAAAGAACTATAAGTTAGCCTCTCGTTGTCATTTCTTAACCTAGTTTAAAATGGTAATTCTGCTGAAATTGCTATAAATTCTCAGATGTATATAGGAAATACGAACGACTTCTCAGAGTTCTGAAAGTGAATTTTTACGGAAATTAGACGCAAATCATGCAAAATTTTAAAATGAAAACTATATAGAAAAATAAAATACCATGATTAAATTCGATTTATTTTCTAAAAGGAATCATTTTGCTTTTTGGAATGTGAGTAACGAACCTGCGAACAAGTGTTCCATTGTCTCTCGTTATAACAACTCCTGACTGATCAATTCACACATTTTTTCGAACAGAAATCTTTCAGGTCAACTTTTTTTTTGAAAAGTAAATTTTCTTACTTACTCATTTATTGCTTTTCTTTGTATTGCTACAAGCAAATTTTACCAAACAAAATAATTAAGATTTCATAAAATTGTCGATTACTGTTATTCTCAAAACTTTTCATGGTTTGTATATTTTAGGCAAATACGGTGACCATTAATTTCTATTAGACTCACCTGCTGAAAAACATAAGTTAAAAACTGCGCCAGGCGCTCGTCACTTCCAGACTCATCTGCACAATAGACACATCCCCTTACCTTTCTTGTTGGCGGCCATTCAAACACCGGGAATCCTCACCCCCTCTTTTGACGGGCTACTTACTGCCTTTTCATTACCGACTTTCATCTACCGATTGCACCATAGGCAACATACCTAAACAGGTGGCTTTTGTGCTGACAAGTATGTTCCCGTGAGAGCACAAAGGGGTTTTTCTTCTCTGTTGCGATATAAGATCTGGACGGAGAAACTACAGAGATGACGCCATCCCGACAGCCAAACTGGTCGTCGCATTCCACGAAAGTCCGATTTGGACAGTTTAGCGAAACCCGCTAATTATTTCTTATCAGTGAATGGACACCCCGCCTTGGGGCTTAAATTATTATGTTGTTATTAATCTAGAATTAATATATTTGTATATAACTCTATATTTACTCCAGAAGACTTATCAATAAATTATGTTAAAATTTAACATAGCTGTAATGTTCTTTTAAGCATAACTGCAAGACGTTGCAGCTAATTTTGGTAGCAGCGGTTGGGATAAGAGTCCATTCACTGACGTTTCTTCCGTACCACGGATGATTTAAGTCCTAAACTAGGCTCAAACTTTTATATGCAGACGGCATGGAACTGTTTTTCTGTTGAGTGCAAAACTTGCACGGATAATTATTTGGTTCTTCAAGCGCCTAAACTAGGAAGAAAAAAGAAGAATTTTAAAGGTGTAAAGCTTACACCGTTTGAGTTTTTTCCTGTGAGACGTACATCGTGTTCACGTTCTAATTGAGCGATGCGGCAACCTGCAGTACAATCTTCATGCTCCAGGATATGCTACTGATTGTGTGTTGATTTTCATCATAGTGCCACAGTTGTTGTGGTCCTGTTTTACGTCGAAGGATGTTCGTGGAATTTTCTACTGTGTTAATGTTGACTTCAAAGGGGTGAGTACCTTTCTGTTTTCACAAACTGTGACCTATCGAGTTCAATTATAAATTGATAATTCAGATAAAATGATTTTGGTTCACTAAACTAGTGTAATTTCTGGAAAAAGGGTATTTTATATTTTCGGTATATGTATTATATATCTGATATTTGGTAAATATTGTAGAATTTGGTGTATTTTATTGAATGTTTATGAGAGAATAAGTTTAGTTATTGCTAATCATGGCTTACTTATTAAAAGGTGTTAGACAGGCTGATTTGGTAAACTTAGCTAAAGAGTTGCAACTGCCCGCCAGTCCAAATATGAAATTAACGGAACTAAGGAACCTAATTTTAAATAGTGAGAACTATGAAGAAGAGCTCACGAGAGAAATCCTAACTATAATAGTAGAGACTAGAATAGAGGGAGAAGGGGAAAATTCACTTTCGAATCAGGCGTTAAACCGAAATGTGGCAGGGCAAAGTAATCCTTATAAATATCAGCCGGATATCCAAAAATTAATCCCGAAATTTAATTCCGGAGAAACCGATATAAATTTATATCTCGTGATTTTTGAGCGTTACATGAAGAGGTTTAATATAAATCAGTCAGACTGGGTAAGCCATCTGATGGGATATTTGCCTGCAGATATTGTCCAGGTCCTTGCCCGAGAACCGGAAGAACAGGCTGAAAATTACGAGCACATTAAGAAGCTATTGTTAAAGCGATTTAAGCTAAGTCCAGAGGTATTTAGACAAAAATTCGCCCACCATCAGAAAAAAGCTGAGGGTACTTGGAGGGATTTTCTTTTTGAGGCACAACATTATTTAGAGGAATGGATAAAAGGGATGGAGGTAGACGATTTTGAGTCTCTAAAAGATTTAATGATAGCAGATCAGATGAAAAAGAGAGTAAGTGGGGAGGTTGATAATCATGATTAATGGGAAGAATGAATTTCTACAAGTCCATCATAATACACAGTATAGTGCCCACTGTTTCAACTATATCAAATTATCTATCATGCATCGAAATCCAACATCATAAGAAGGTTATTTCTAATCCTTCATATGTATTAATTATTACAGGCGGTATAGAATACAGATTATTATGCGACTATCCATATAATAAGTATTTATGTGCATACAAAACGGATTAATCCAGTTAAACACTGTTTATATTTGTGATCGTTTCTCAATTTTCTACCTTTTACGGAGTACTAAATCAAGAAGCAATATGAAAACTTTTATTGCGACATCAAAAAATTAGTAAAAAATAATTATATATATATATATATAATTATTTTTTACTAATTTTTGATGTCTTTTTTAATTATATTTAATTAATTTTTAATATATGTATATTAAAATTTGAATATATGAATATTTGATTAATTTTTGAATATATATATAATGGCATTGTTTTTAATCCTTAAAATTTAGTAAATTAATTTTAAATTCATAGAATAATATGCTGACGAGTAAATAAAGTGAAGTCACGGATATAAAAAAACTACTAATATAAAATACAGCCAATAGCTAAAATACAAATATTTATAAACGGCAAAAAATTTAAATCACAAAGATCTTAAAAATCATCAACTTTTATGCAGCTTCAATAATGTTCACTTTATTAGATATTCAAAACATGAAAAATAGGTATACGCGCCTAACCGGTGTGTATTTTTGACATTTGGTGTTGTTGACACGAGCAATGTGCAGAAAATAGATCCCAACTGCCCATCTTGAAGACCTGAAGTGTTAATTTATCACACAACAGGTGGGCTCTCCGAAGGCAGTAAGGGCTAGTTTGAATAGGATCCTAGCTGAATAGAACGGATTCTTGTGGTTAGTCCCTTCGAGGGGTTGCTGATTACCCATGGATCAGAGGGGGGAAGAGACTGAATCCTCTGCGCTTTTGGAACATGTTCTGTTCGGAGGAGGGCGCACTTTTAAAACAGATAAGGGGTCTTCGAACAATCGCTTTTCGAGTCGCTTTACAAGGGAGACCGAACCACTCAGAGGGTTAAATTCATTACTTCTGGCCATCTCGTAACATCATACCAATTTCCTAGCACTCTCTGTAATGTTTGGAAAATTGGGATCACAATATTTGGCAAAAAAAGCCATATCATCATCTGGTGACATATGAATTTGGGGACAATATAAATGGCTTAGATTGACATAATTAAAGGGTACCTCAGAGATGTAGAAGCAGAAAGATACTCCACAGGTGATTTAGTGGAAAAGGAAAGTGAATTTTGACAAATGCAAGAGAATGAGTGTTCTCTCTAGATCTGTGCAACTGTCACAAGTGAGTATTTGCCCAAGTAAGCTAAAATGAGACTTACTTTCAAGTTAAGTTGTGAATACCTGCATTTATAAACCAGAATGAAGACAATTTTTTATAATAATCTATTTGCCTATCATTGTAAAATGAACAAAAAGATTCTACATTAAGTTTAATTGCTGCTTGAATAGTAAACAGTACAAACAATAACATTTATAATTCAACCTTTTTTCATTCCACTGACCATCTCTTAATGAGGAGTAATTGTATCCCCAATTTATAACCCTCAAAACCAAGACTTTATCATCCAACGAAGGCTGAAAAATATGTACTTATTAGGCAAAGAAGGGGAGGGGGGGATACATAAAGCAAAATGCTTTAGAATATTGGATTAGATTTTAGTCTCTAAAAAAGATTTAATGATAGCAGATCAGATGAAAAAAGAGAGTAAGTGGGGAGGTTGATAATCATGATTAATGGGAAGAATGAATTCTACAAGTCCATCATAATACAGTATAGTGCCCATTGCTCAACTATATCAAATTATTATCATGCATCGAAATCCAACATATCATAAGAAGGTTATTTCTAATCCTTCATATGTATTAATTATTACAGGCGGTATAGCAGATTATTATGCGACATCCATATAATAAGTATTTATGTGCATACAAAACGGATTAATCCAGTTAAACATATTTTGTGATCGTTTCTCAATTTTCACCTTTTACGGAGTACCAAATCAAGAGCAATATGAAAATCTTTTGATAGAATATTAATTAGTAAAAATAATTATATATATATATATATAATTATTTTTACAATTTTTGATGTCTTTTAATTATATTTAATTAATTTTTAATATATGTATATTAAAAATTTGAATATATGAATATTTGATTAATTTTTGAATATATATATAATGGCATTGTTTTTAATCCTTAAAATTTAGTAATTTTAAATTCATAGAATATGCTGACGAGTAAATAAAGTGAAGTCACGATATAAAAAACTACTAATATAAAATAAGCAGCAGCTAAAATACAAATATTAATAAACGGCAAAAAAATTTAAATCACAAAGATCTTAAAAATCATCAACTTTATGCAGCTTCAATAATGTTCACTTTATTAGATATTCAAAACATGAAAAATAGGTATACGCGGCCAACTGGTGTGTTTTTTGACATTTGGTGTTGTTGACACGAGCAATGTGCAGAAAATAGATCCCAACTGCCCTATCTTGAAGACCTGAAGTGTTAATTTATCACACAACAGGTGGGCTCTCCGAAGGCAGTAAGGGCTAGTTTGAATAGGATCCTAGGAATAGAACGGATTCTTGTGGTTAGTCCTTCGAGGGGTTGCTGATTACCCATGGATCAGAGGGGGAAGAGACTGAATCCTCTGCGCTTTGGGACATGTTCTGTCTCGAGGAGGCGCACTTTAAAACAGATAAGGGTCTGAACAATCGTTTTCGAGTCGCTTTACAAGGGAGACCGAACCACCTAGAGGGTTAAATTAAAAAATCAATAAAATTATCAGTTTTCCTGCGTTTTTTCTGCAATTTTTCACTTATTTTCACATATTCCAGTTTCCAG
>BGPR01009635.1:24518-56539 GCA_013235015.1 Araneus ventricosus
CCCCCCCCCCCTTTTCCTGGCCCAAACACCCCAAATAATAAAAATATATAGCAACAATTTTGGATAAAATCGGGAGAGTTGGAGAGGTCCCGAAGCCCTCACAAGAATGTTTGGAAGATTCACTGTACAACGTTGCCGCTCTTTATATTTATCACTGTTCTGTAATTGTATGGTCACGAATTTGATTTGGAGGGAGGGAAAGGTTTATTTAAACACCTAAATTTAAAAATAAAAATATAATAAATAATATAAAATATTATAAATGTAATTTATACTACAGTACCTTCATCTGGTGCTTGCTTTCCTCTTGTACCACGAAGTAGAAGTTTTTCGTACCAATGACCAGCAGTATTCTGTCAACATGCTCACATTATACTTCCCTGAAAATCTCCTCTCGAACTAAGCAATGTCTTGATGGAACCGTTCCCCGTTTTTATCCGAAACTGCTCATAAATTTTCAGGGAGAAAGTCCAGGTGTGAGTGAAGGTAAAGCACTTTTAGCGACATGTTGCACCTCATTGCCTTGTACGCTGACAGCAATTCCTCGACATAAGCATCACTGTTTTTGCTACCCAAAAAGTTCATACACACGTTTGTGCATGCAAGCCATACTCGTTTTCCTTTGATATTCAGGTGCTTCATGAACGTTGAAACTTTAAAAAGTTGTCTAATCTGTGGCCCACGAAAATTTCTTCCTTGATTTTAGCCTCACTAAGACGAGCAAATTCAGTTTTCAAAAAGTTAAATACATCACCTGTCTTATCCATTGCTTTCACAAACTGTTTGATCAATCCGAGTTTGATGTTGAAAAGCGACAGCGTTGTACAGTGAATCTTCCAAACTTTATTTTTATATATTAATTTTATTTATTATATATATTATATATTTATTATTATATTATATATTTTATTTTTATTTTTAAATTTAAGTGCAAAAATAATCCTTTCCTCCCTCCGAATCAAATTCATGGCCATAAAATTACAGAACAGTGATAAAAATAAAAACCGGCAACGTTGTACAGTGAATCTTCCAAACTTTCTTGTGAGGGCTTTGGGACCTCTCCCCCTCACCAGCTTTTAGCCAAAATTGTTGCTGTATATTTTTATTATTTGGGTTATTTGGCTGAGAAAAAGGGGGGCCTGGAAGTTGGAACATGTAGAAAATAAGTGAAAAAATTGAGAAAACAGAAAAAAAAACCCTGGTCATTTTTAATGATTTTTTTTAACATAAGGGGACAGATTCCCACACAAATCTCCCCCTTGCTACAAATGTTCATATTTTAGAACTTTTCACCTCTGTAGCCGCTCAGAAGACATTTAATGGTTAAAATAATCGTTTTCCCCCTCCAAATCAAATTCACGGTCATAAAATTACCGAACAGTGATAAAAAATATGGTGAGGGGTGTCCCGAGAAAACGGAGGGTGATGGGGCAAATAACATGTTCGATTCAGGGGGTCATTTTACATTAGAATTTGCAGGAATGGTGTCGAGGCCGATTTTCATGCAGAACAGTGTACTTTAGGTTTGATTAGGAAATGTGATAATGTAAATTGTTGTAAAAGCTTTTCTAACTCGTTATGTAAATACAATCAAGTATTTGAGGGATTGGGCAATTTACCAGGTCAATTTCATATAAACTTGTGTGAAAACTCAGTTCCTGTTGTTTCCGTGGCTAGGAAGGTTGCATTTTCTCTTCTAGAGCCCTTAAAGGCTGAACTTGATAGGATGGTTAAAGCTGGGGTAATAGAGAAAGTAACAGAACCTACAGATTGGGTCAGTCCATTAGTTAAACTTCAATAGAAAAATGGCGCTTTGCGAGTTTGTTTGAGAACCAAAACTTGAATAGAGCTTTTAAGCGTCCTCAGTATACTTTATCGACATTTGAGGATATCACAAGTAAATTCGCAGGAGCCAAATATTTTAGAGTGTTAGATGCCGTTTCAGCTTTTTGCAAATTTCGCTTGACGAGGAGAGTTCGCGTTTGTGTACGTTTTTGTCTCCTTTCGAAAGATTTAAATTCTTACGTTTGCCATATGGTATTAAGTGTACGCCAGAAAGATTTCAGAGAGTAGTGGCAAAAATGCTAGAGGATATCCAGAATGCGGACAATTTTTTGAAGTGAAAAAGTCTTTCCGCTCGTTACAGCTATAGTCGGTCGAACTTTCTTGTGTGACAAAATACAGTCAGATGTGAATCGCTAATAACTACGGGACTAATAAGGCGAAAAGAATGGTTCACCCCACAACGGATAGATCATATCTGTAAGAGTTTGTTGCATAGTATTATTTTTCGCCTGTGTCGTCATCGTACCAGTGTAGGCATATGCGCGCGATTGTTATGAATTAGCAGGTTATAAATAAATGTAGCGTGGAAACGCGTTTAGCTAGGAGGTTGATTCTGGTATCATTTTAAAGAGCAAGAGGAATATTACTATGACCCAAAGTGAGAAAATAAAAACATTTGTCAGAATATAAGTAAAAATCGGTATTAAATAGAAAATGTCAAACTGTGCATGTTTTTTGATTTTTACGTTCATAGGTATCTTCCAAATTGCACGAAACTTACGGCAATAGGTAAAAGAACCGTATTAAAATTTGAATACAAAAAGTTGAATATTATTGAAAATATGAGCATTTGTAGTAAATAATGTTTTACTGCGCATACACGAAATGTAGTTCTGTATACTGTCAACAGATGGCGGCATCAAAAGCTACTCTAAATACAACATAAGAAATGCGCGGTTCGGGTTCGCGCCGCAGAGTTTTCGTGAAAACGTCGGGATGATATCATAAAACAAATATTTCCTATTAATATATAGTTTAATTATCAATCTCTTTTAAACACTATTTACACAGAATTGTATAATGGTTACAGAATAGATAAATCACAAGTTTATCGCATGTAGCAAGAGTCTGTGATAGCTTGTGATTTATCTATTCTGTAACCATTATACTACTCTGTGTAAATATTGTATTAAAGAGAATGATAATTAAATTACATATTAATACGAAACGCATGTTTATGATTTTATCCGACGTTCTCACGAAAAATCTTCGGCGCAGACCCGAACTGCGCCTTTCTTTTGTTTTTTGATGATTAAATTGTTTGGCGTAAAACCTTAGATGAAAATAATGAGACATTGGGAAATGTTGTTAAGCGATGTATAGAATTTAATCTGAAATTGAGTACGGAAAAATCGCAAATTTTTCAAACTCGCGTTACATTTCTAGGTCATACATTATCATCGCATGGTATTGCTGTTGATAAATCGTAGTTAGACCCAATTCTCAGTATATGAAAACCAGAGGATAGGCAAAGATTATAAAATGAAATAGGTTTAAAATGACAACAAACAAAAACACATTACAATTTTTTTAAAAAATAATTTTGAAAAGTGATTACAAGTCAAAAAGATAGCGATACGAAAGTGAAACAGGCGTCGTTGAGAATCTATCTTTTTTACTTTTAAGATGGTTCAAAAATAATTTTTGTGTGATGATGTGTTCTGAAGTTACTGCTGCAAAAACTTTAAAAATTACCCATTTTTCTCCTTTTAGAAATTTTTTAACAGCGTAATTAATCCTTCCAGGTGCGAAGGAACATGTGTCTTTCTTACTAAATTTCTTACTAAACAGTCATTACATAATTTAACTACAGATTAACAACATAATATTTGAATTTTAAGTTCTAATGATGTGACAGTATGTGTAAAATAAGGCCTGAAATATAGATATTAAGAAGGTAAAAAAAAGAGGACAAAAACATGTAATGCAAAGGTTTCGTTTTTTTCCCATTGATAGGTTTTGAAATGTGTGATTTTGAAGGTTGTTCGAGAACATAGACAATGCAATAAAAACTGAAAAACTTATAAATGAACTATAATCTTATTTAATGCGATAAAGTAAAAAAACCCCAGTCAATTAAAAGACAGGTAAGCATTAAAAATTTTAAAATGCTAAAATCTGAGAAAAATTAAGTCTAACTGTAGAAGAAGTTGTAACGATTTTAAAAAGCAGTGTTTAAATGTAATTTACCGCACGTGCTTATTAAAATCGGCGAAATTCTGCTTGCTAAAGTGAAAATGTCTAAAGAAGGCATTTTAACATTGGGAAAAGCACGCGAGTTGTAGATGTGATTAGGTTTAACATTGCAACAAACTAAAGAATTCTTGTGTTTAAATTAATTGTGTTTGTTGTATGTGTTTAAATTAATTTTTGTGTATAAATTATTTTCTTTCTTGTGTTTAAATTAATTTTTAAAATTGATTATAAATGAGAAACAACGTTATACAGAGATGAAACAGGTGTCACTGAGAAGCTAATATTTTAAATTTTAAGAGGGTGTAAAAATACTTTCTGTGCGATGATATGTGTCAAAGTTATGGTAGGAAAACGGTGAATCTTTTAACCCCCCTTTCACTCTCTTTAGGTGAATTTGGGAACTTTTTAATTGCGTAGTTAATCCTTCTAGGTAGTAAGGAACATGTGTGCCGAATTTCGTTCTAATCCGTCAAGACTTGTGAAATTGTATAAGGTTCAAACACACAAAGAAGACGAGATGGAATTTTATATATCTAGATTAAACAGAAAATATTATTACTTCAATTTCATTCCTTTCTGGACCAATAACAAGTTTATTAACCCTCTGAGTGGTTCGGTCTTCTTTCTAAAGCGATTCGAAAAGCGAGCGTCTGCAGAACCTTTATCTGTTTTAAAAGTGTCTTCCTCCCAACAGAAGATTTTCCCAAAAGAGCAGCAGATCAAGTCTCTTACCCCCTTCTGAACTGAGGACAATCAGCAACCCCCGTCGAGGGGCGGGCTAACCGCAAGAATCCGTTCTATTCAGCTTGGAACCTACCTCACCCACGGCAACCAGCCTACCCGGAAGGGTGTGAGACCTAACAAGGGCTGCCGGGGAAGAGAGAATCAACCACAGCACTCGAAGGACAACAGGGCCCAGCCCCCCGAAACAGCATTTATTGAACTTAAATAAGAAGGTACATCATCCACCAGAAAAGGCGATATTATAAATATATAACAAATAATATATCAAAAAAATATCAATTAAATTAAAAGCAACAAATACAGTCGGTCAAAAAAATATATGATCACCGGTACCCCTCCGATTTTGAACCAAACCCCCTTTAGTGACGACGGTGGCATGGGGACGGCCACTGCCTCCTCTCGACCTCAGACTCGTTTCACACCACGTGTTTTCTGAATATCATCGCGGTTCGAGGCTTTCTGAAAACTCTTTTCCTCAGATTCTTAAAACGTAGTTTCAAATGGCTCTCGAGACGAGGCTTTGGGGGCGTTTTCCGAAACTCTCGCTCTCAGACTCGTGAAACGTGGTTTCAAATAGCTTTAAAGACGTGGTTCGAGGGTCAACTCTTGTCCTCAGACTCGCACGATTCATTTCAAAGACGATTGACTTGTATAAAGTTTCAAACGACTCCTAAGACGATTATGCCATCCCCGGATGCATTTGAAACATCTCATGCATAGAGCCGACTTGTGTAGGATACATTTCAAAGGATCAAAGATGATTGTACCATCCTCCGATTCATTTCATACGGCTCGAGCCGAATTTATATATTTGGATACCAAAGTCAAAGGTATGATTGAAATAAAGGTACAAGGTTTGCCAGAAAAAACTGCTTAAAATTTATGATTTCTAACCATTTTGAGCGTTATTTCAAGTAAAAATTTATGATTTCTAAACATTTATCAGCATTCTTTCAAGTTAAAAAATTATAATTTCTAAATATTTCAAGTAAAAAAATTATGATTTCTAAATATTTAAAGTAAAAAATTATGATTTCTAAACATTTCTCAGCATTATTTCAAGTAAAAAATTATAATTTCTAAATATTTCTCAGCATTAAATTCAAACTTTTATATGACACTAAGCATTCACTCGAAAGAAACAAAAAAGAGATATTATCAAACTTGTTTATTTACATAATAACATCAAAAATATATACAATAGAGTTGAAAAAAATATATATACAATAGAGTTGGAAAAATATATACAATAGTCGTCCATCCTTACATACATGTTTCATCAGGGTGTAAAGAGTCCTGCAGGGTTGCCAGTTGTTTCTGCAACTCTGCAATTTGCAGTTGTAAATTCTCTATAGTCACCATAGTGTCCAACGACGTCCCCGGAGTATACAATGGAGCCGGGGATTGCAGAAACGTCGGAATCAAGTCTTCCAATATAAATTGTTGTTGCCCGAATTGGTCAAAGAGCATTTGTTGCTGCTCGGGCACCGAAATGTTTTGATTGGTGGCCTGTTGGACAATATCAATTCTCGGTCTTTTGCTTGCCTTGTCGTCGTCTCTCCGCTTCCTTTTCTTCTTTTCCACTTCAGGTGGTGCTGCCCCCAACAAGTGTCGATACGCATCGGGAAGTTTCCAATCAGCTCCCAACACCTCCATCGGCAAAACGTGCACAGAAAAGAGTGATTTCTGCACCGTCAGAATGGCGTACGTCGTATATTCCGGCACGGCATAGGTGGAATGAGGCTGCAATATGTATTGATCGTACAAATACTGGTCCAGCAAGTGAAACCATTTGTCTTGGACTCGAAAGCTGGAGTTGGGCGATCCCACGTTGTTGAGTTTATGAAACAGCACTGGAGCGTCCGTGGTTTGGAAGAGATGCTGGTGTCCCTGTGGAACCGTCCGCTGGCCAAACGTAAAGTAGGCCTTTACCAGAAACGTGTGGTCGTTCCAGCAAAATCCAGCCCTCACGTCGGTGTTGCGCAGTCCTCGTTGCACGGGTCTCGAGAATCGTTCCTCCAACTTTTCGAAATGGACTTTGCGGGGCTGGAACGATGCAATCTTGCTGGATTCCATGGCGGTTCGCACGAAATTGTCTCTGAGAACCTCATTGCTCCAAGTCTTTGGCGTGCCTTGCAGTAACGGGTGAAACTTGAGAAGCTGATCATGTAGTTTGAAACTAAATACAGTCACGTCCGTCAATTGCAAAAAGTAATCCTTGCTCCTGGAATGATGGAGAGTCGGTGACGAAGCTACAGGCTGCTCTGGAAACATGTTGTTGCTGGCGAACGAATGGCTGGTGGAGGAAAGTGTCTGCGTTTTTATATACACACAGCCGGATGTGGCGGCGCTTGCGTCGTTAATGCACCAACATGTCTATTTCATATCGGAAAAATCTTTGGTCTCCTCCTCGTATCGCCAGCCACTTTACACAGTTTGTACTTAGACAGAAAGAGCACGGCCTCAATTCGGGATCCGCCTCCAAGACTTTGACTGCCACCCTCGCTTTGAATGGATGATGGTTGGGCCACTTTTACAGTTCTCTCGCCACCAGATTATAGCTGAGGCGATCGACAAAATACACGCTTCGTGTCGACTTTGCAATAAATCTTAAATCCTCTTCCAAAGCCTGATGCCAGTGCTTCTCGTTTTTCCTGGATGCAGTCTCGTATCCATTTGTTAATACGTATTCTCCTTCTCTGAGGGCCAGCACATGGTTCGTGGAATGGTAAAATATACGTTCCTCTACAGGTTTGAATGATTGCACTGGCTTCCAACCTTTGTCTTGGGGTGGCACGTCGCTTTTGGGCACGTCTCTTTTAGGTATCTTTACAAAGGAAGGTACCTTTAGCGGAGTCGAGGAAGGTGCTCGCACTGGACTCGAGGAGGGTGCTCGCACTAGACTCGGTTTCCTCTTGAGAGAAATTCTCGGATCTTTGGACCGCAAGGAAGAAGAGGGTCTTTTAAACTTCCGTGCCTCTGAAGGTTTCTCCTTTTTGCCAGAAGGCTTTTTCAAAGCAGGTGGTTTGCAGTCATTCTCCTTGGCGGGCTCCATTTCGTCTTTCAAAGCAGGTGGACGGGTGGGTTCGTATTCCATGGCAGGCTCCTTTTGGGAAGGCATAGCAGGTGGACTGGTGGGTTCATCGTCCATAGCAGGTTCCTTTTGGGAAGGTATGGCAGGTGGACTGGTTGGTTCGTAAGCCATGGCAGGCTTCTTTTGGGAAGCAGGTGGTGGCTCATCCATATCAGCAGGTTTGGTCTCATCCATGGCAGGTGGTGAATGAATGGGAGAAATTGGCGAAGGAATGCTTGTCATCTCATCAAAGTTTGGCAGATCCGGACTATAACTCAGCTCGTCATCTAATGCGGCAGCAGGCGTTGCCTCCTGCTCCCAGTCGATGCTGTCGAGCTCGTCAAACAAGTCTGAATAGGTATCCATGGTGCTTATGATGAATTGGTGTGGCTCTTGCTGGTACATATACGTTGGCATGCGGAAACGACTGGTACCCCAAAAATTTCCTTATTTGGTGTTGGTTCGTGAACAAGGATGTAGTAAAGACAGTTGCACAATACTTGCTCGAAGAACGGATGTTATTACCTCGCTCGTTTCCCGTCAAAGCCAACTAAAATAATCCCTATCAGTTTCCTGGAAGGATGTTTTTACCTCGTTCGTTTCCTGGTGTGTAGACAGAATGGCGTTGATCCAAAGGATGTGGTCCCTCTTTTCCCGTCAAAACCAACTGAAATAAACCTTATCGATGTGGAAAGTTCACTTGTATTCGTAGAAAGGATATTATGCAATCGTTGGCTCGAATTGTTTTTCAGTCTCCAAAAGGAAGGATGACGTAGCGACTTTTGCACGCGGCACCTTTTTTTGCACTCGGTTCTTAATCACGTGGCACCCTCTTTGTCCCGAGGACGATGGTCTTATCGAAATGTTGCACACTTGCCGTAAAGCACGGGAACCACTTTTTTCAATCTCAAAGAGGTTTCACCGAGTCTGGTCACGACTTACTTGGGACGCTTTGTAAATTTCAAAGTCAGATGGCTTACGTGGGTGACGTCGTATGCAGGGCAGTGGCGTCGGGCTCGCTTGAAGAGCTTGTCGAGTCGTTTGTGAAAATAGTCCATATGAAGGTAAACACTTGGATGATTTGTTTAGGAAGGTAGGCTCCGTCGATGGATATTTCGTTTATGAAGGCAGGCTCCGTCGTTGGATATTTCGTTTATGAAGGTAGGCTCCGTCGTTGGAAACTTTTCAAAGTATTTTCGTTTATAAAGGCAAACGTTGATAATTTTTCAAAGTATTTTCGTTTATGAAAGGCAAACTGGGCTCCGTAGTTGGATGCTTCGTTGATGGTTGATAATTGCAAAGTGAGCTCGTCGATGAAGCCAGCGTCCTTTTATACCCGTTGAAAAAAAAATTTTTTTTCAACGGGTATTGCAAAATACATTTCTCAGCAGGCTTGCTCAGCTCTATGCAGTGTCAAGTCCTCACCAAAGTTCTTTCCTTTTACGTAATAACGCTCACATCGAAAAGTATTCGTCGCTTTGCCATCACACCAATGAATCTCCTTCGGAACTGATGGAAAATATGTCTTAAACACGTCGATGGGCTTTATCTGCTTTGGTTGCGACATGCGTTCGAGTTCCTCATCGTCTGTCACAATCACCAAATCTCCTTCCTCATCGTCCATCTCGTGACTAGAGTTTGGCGTTTCGTCCATGTTACGAGAGTCGTTACGCGATGTTTCATCCATGTTATGAGAGTCGTTACGCAATGTTTCGTCCATGTTACGAGAGTCGTTACGCGTCTTGGGAGCCAGGCGACTATAAAACTCCATAAATTTGGACCTTGCCGCTTGAATCAAATCCTCAATAGCGACAGATTCGTCGTGACTCTCTTGTTGGACAACTTGATACACGGCCGATTTACTTGGATTCGAGCAGTAAAACAAACCGCTCTGGCCATAGCGTGTCCCCACCTGCGTGACGCGAGCTGTCGTAAACACGTCAAGCAAATAATCGGCCATCCCGCCTGGGAACAATTTCAAAATGCTGATGGCTTCACCAAACGTGAGAATCTTCATGTGCGGATAGGCCGTCGGTATTCCACGTTGTAATACCATGGAAACGGTGCGACACGAAGGTATACACCTTTTGCATAATTTCCACGGATTGACTCTGGTCACGAGCTTAAAAATTTCGGTGGCTCTGAAGTAGATGTTGCCGTCGGATCCCACAAAGACAAAGAGATTTCGTGGAGTGGAGCCATCGGGATAGATTTGAATGGTGAACCACATGTTGTAGTCGATGGTAGAGTCGAAGGTTGAGTCAAAGGTAGCGTGGTCGTGATCGAATGAGCTGGTGGTCCAAAGCATCGTCCTTTTATACCCGTTAAAAATTTTTTTTTAATGGGTGTATATTTTCTTTGAGGCAACTTTGAAAAAGAACCATGCTCCGAGCATTAACATCAACGGTCTTTTCCAATTAGAAATTTTAAAAGTCGTTTGTGTTATTTCCTTCTGTTGCTGCTGTGTTGTTTCCTTCTGTTGCTGCTTCAAGTCGTTCAATTCTTTTATGAATAGCTGAGCTGCAGAGTGAGCAAATCGTTTCGTTTGATTCTGTAATGCAACCGAGCTTTTATACTGGACTCGAAAATATAACATTAGTAGCAAGAGTGTGAATGATTCTTTCGCGTCGTTTATAGCTTCGATAAGTTATGGCAATGTTTCTTTGACGAAAAGTTTTACTTCAGACTCGTCTTTCCAGCTTGTTTTATGGTCCTGGGTATATACTTCAATCATGATGTAAAGAAGATTTGAAACGTCTTTCGATGTTAAAATGTAATCTACCCAAGAAGTTGTGCATACTTTTTGTTCGGAATATGACAATTTTTCCAAAGGAAAGCGAAATTGATTAAATTCGTCATGAAATGTGTCGCACAAATCGAATTTGCTTTGCTTGAGGAAGTTTGTAAAATTTTTCATTTTTCGTGATGAAGATGAATGCTTCGTGAAAAAGTCGAGGTGAACAGTTGGAGTCAGAGATGTTGACAGGTGCGTTGATTGTTGAAGAATGAGCTCGTGGTCTAAGCCATCGTCCTTTTATACCCTTTGGGAAAAAAAATTTTGATACCTTCAAGTTTATTTCTCTAACATTATAGTCTATGGTGACAAATTGAAAACAAAGGGGTCTTGTCATTTTCAATGCGTCGCCATAGACCATAATGTTAAAGAAATGGAACTTGTTTGGAATTAAAAGTTTTGTTTGGATATTTAATATAGCAATGAATGAATAAACGAAACAGATTTTGGTTTTCAACATGCACCATTCTTGTGCAGATTTATTAACTCTTTAAAGTTACATGGTTTGACATTCATCAGTTGAGGCATTCATTTCATTCATCAGTTGAGGCATTCATTTCATTCATGAGTTGAGGTATTCATTTCCTCGGCAGTTGAAGAATCTGTCTATGAATCGGTCGACGAGGCATCAGTTGAAGAATCTGTCCATGAATCGTCCATCGAGGCATCTCTCGACACTCGCCGTATTTCATCTATATCCTCGTCCGTCAGCGGTTTCATGCACCTTAAACACAAGGACGGGGGTCGCACTAAATGTTTCGCACAGCACTCGTGCACATTGTGGCCGCACGTCAAGACCACCTTTTTCGCACTCGTCGTGTAGATTCGATCACACCATTGGCAAAACATGTTTCAAGTGATGGTCGTTGCAGTCTGAATGAACCAGGCACATGCGTCTGTCTTTTATAGCCACCCAGCAGGAAATGACGATGTCATCTTCTATTTAAAGAACAAGTCCCCATGTTTTTGGGACACCGAGGTCGGTGCATAGGCGACCTAAAAAAATGGGGAAAGACTCGCCATGCGGCAAGTCTTTTCCCACTTTTTTAGTTCTCTTTTTTTATTCGTTTTGATAAGAAAGGACGCAAAAAAAGAGACAAAAAAATAACTAAACCTTTCAACGACTACTCGTCGTCTTCCCCACTATCACTCGGGATGTAGTATGGTGACGGGGGAGAATATTCCAAAGAATCTACCACCTCTTCAGACGATTCTTCGAGGTGGTCATAGTTCGAAGCCATGGCGCCTTCCATGCAGCCTTGCAGCGTTTCGATGGAGAGTCTAGCTCTCCTGAGCCTTTTGGCCGGGCTCAACTCGGCTGTATGTTTGCTTTTCCGCTCTGACAGATTCATCTCGCATACTTTGGCCTCTTACCAATTTTGATAGAAGAATCCTTCTTCTTGTAGATGTTCAACCAAGACCAGAATGTCTGCCGTCTTTAAAATCTTGTGGCACACTGGACATAGCTTGAAATGTATCAATTTCACAGCATCTTCCACGTGAACTCTATGATCGCAAGAGAGTATAAAACTCAACTTGCGATCATCCACACATTCGGAAATATGAGACATGGTTAGTAATCCAAACTGATATACTGGGGACTCTTGCAGGCAGCTTTTATACTCGTTTCAAGCGATAAAAAACAGGATATCAAGTGCTGTTTTCAAAGAATCTTCGAGCGCCTCGTGATCATATCCTGTTGAGTCTATTCGAGAAGGTTTCACACTATCTTATTTCCGCTGGGCTGACTGGAAAAGGATATGATGCTTTTTTCTGACACATCCCGTTTCCATTGAGAAGGTTTCCTTTTGGAGAGGATATATATCCTGTTGTGTATCTGCTGGATTGACTCGAAAAATGTGATGACGTCTTTTTCTGAGAAGATTGGAGATGTTTGCAGGTGGGGTGGTCGAGTTGAAATGAAGCTGTGGCCAAGGCTGGTGGCCTTTTATACCCTTTGAAAAAAAAAAAAATTTTTCTTTGCAAGGTCATCTGTTTGGTTTGCGTTTACAATTATATCTCGTGAGCAAAGATGGAATTTTTTCAAAGTCGTTGGTGCATTTTTTTCAAAGTCGTTGAGAGTCACTTTTTGCATTGCAAAATGCAACACGCAACTTGTGGATGTTACCACCCTATAAAGAGAAAATATAAGTTGCATGTGACCTCATCATATCATGTAACACAAAGACCTAATATTTTCTCTTTATAGGGTGGTAACATCCACAAGTTGCGTTTTGGCTGATCTATACTGAACTACGGGAGAAGGAGAACAACTCAATTTTCTCCGAGGAACTTTTTGCATTGTAACATGCAACATGCAACACGACCAACACCCAAATGAAATGGCGAAGGGGTAGAGACTTGATTCTTGGGTGGTCCATGGGATCTTCAAAGCCCCTCCCTATTTTAGCCATCCGTTTGCGCATGCGCAGGTGGGGGTACATATGTTTGCGCATGCGCAGTACATTTGTCGCTATAACTCGAGAACCACTGGGGGTAGAGACTTGGTTCTTGCATAGTTGAATGGCCCATGGGATCTTCAAAGGCCCCATATTTTAGCCCTACGTTTGAGTATGTGCAGTACGTTTCTCGTCATATCTCGAGAACCGTTCACATGACAGACTCGGTTCTTGCGTATATGGATGTCCCATAGGATTTCAAAGCATCCCATAGTGGTTTCGGTTTGCGCATGCGCAGTACGTTTCACGTCATATCTCGACACCTATCGAGGCTAGGGACTTGGTTTTTGGGTACAGGGTATGTTGGGATACCTTCCTGCGCCCACCACGTTTGCGCATGCGCAGAACCATTCCTGTCGAAACTAGCTTCCAGAGCGTCGGATCGATGCCGGGTCCACTCTATACGATGCATAGGGTCGAAAAAATACGATAGACACTCACTTCCGGTTAGACCGGAAGTGGATTTATTTTCACGGTGGATGGGTCATGTATGGTATCAAACGAAACGTCTCGACACATCATGTCGATTGACATTGTTACCGAAACCCTGGCCTCGATAGGGTTCCAGATCGAATTTTTCAATTTTTAAAGGCGTTGAAAATTGAAACGAGTGGTATCGTTTGAAAGTATTTGACGCATTCTACATGCTGGTGAAAATTTCATGTCGCTAGCCCCACTGGTTCCCGAGATATTGGCTCTGAAAGCTTCCAAAATGAAATGTTTGCTCGCGCTTTACACGGTTCGAACATCACAACAGGATTTCAATGTTGCTTTGGGTGAATCTTATTTGAAATTATCTATCGAACGATACCTTATTCGAGTGGCTGCTGTCATTAGGAGCCGAGATTGAAAATTTCGAGACCGGGTCTCAAAAAATTCAAAGTGCTCGAAATGGGAAACGAGTGGTATCATTCGAAAGGGCTCGACACACTCTACGTGTCGGTCGATATTTCATGTCGCTAGCCCGTTTCGTTTCCGAGATATGGGCTCTGAAAGGTGCAAACTTCTTGCAAAAACCACCGAGGTCGGTGATGAATCGATACAAAAAAAATGGGGAGAATGCAGAGGACACATAGAGCCGTAAAAAAGACTCTATTTGCCATCTGCATTCTCCCCGTTTCTTTTGCCATCCTACAAGCAAACAATGCTGATGGACATTGTTCACCTAGAAGCCACTGGGCTCCTTTGAGGAAAAAAAGACAACACATTTGCATTTTTGAAACATGCACCATTTTAGTGCAGATTTATTGAAAACTATTTACAAATGCATGATATTTACAAGTGGATGATGATTTTCAAATGTCCTCTTTCGACAGTTACACTGTCTACAGTGTTTTTCAAATGCTGCAAGTTTAAAATGATGACATCTTTTTCAATAATATCTTCCCACACAATGGATTGCTTGGGCTCCAAGATGCTGCTTACTGGCTCGTCCGCTGCTATGGGTTGCTTGGGCTTCGAGATGCTGCTTGCTGGCTCTTTGCTTGCCTGCTCGTCCCAGTATTTGCCCCAGTGCGCTGCTGCTGCTATGGGCTCTTTGCTTGCCTGCTCGTCCGCTGCTGCTGGTTGCTCTTTGTCCGCCGGTTCGTCGTCCCACTCGGAGGATTCGGCCTGCTCGTCCCAATATTTACTCCAGTCGGATGATTCGGAGGATTTGGCCTGGTCGTCCCAATACTTGTCCGACTCTTCCCTCCTCTTCATCTCCACATATTTTGCAAATGCAATCGCAATAATGCGACTGCATTTGCTGTCGTCATGTTTGTAATGGATGCTGTGGCGGAATCGAGGCGAGGTCTTTGGGTGGAACACCTCCTCTGGGAGATCTGAATTCTTTGGGCAGCAGGGCAACACCGACTTGAGATCCACGACTGTCAACCCGAGGCTTTCAAAGTAGACCTTTTGATCGTGGCCCTTGACAGCCAGCAGCTTATCCTGGACGAAACGGATAATTTTCCTTTCCGCTTCTTCTTTGATGTGCAAGCCCTCGTATCCAAAGAGCAAACGGGAAATGTTCCGGCTGGCCACTCTGTTGACGGGCCTGTCCTTTGCGTATTCGATGCGGCCCGTTTTATCCACCGAGGTTAAAATGGCCCGTCGTCTGTCTTCAGGAATGCCAAAGGGTAACACCTCCGAGACGCCAATCTCTGCAGGGAATCGAATGCCATTCTCGTATTGGAACCAGCGGACGTGGCCGACCATTTCAACATCTCGTACGGCAGTCGTCATTGTAATAATCCAGAGAGGTAAAACCTCGAAGAGAGGACGATTGAAGCTAGAATGAAGTTGTCAAAGACCTCTCGTCTTTTATATGCATGAAACGGGAAGTGATATCGAAACAACAGGATGCTCGAAATGGCACGAGGCCCACAAAAGGTAAAAATGGGAAGCCCATAACAGGATGGAGTGTGTCGGAAAAAGGAATAACAGGATGAAGCGTGCAGGAAGCTCAAAATATAAGGACGTCAGTGGGCGATAAAATTTGCGTTTCCCCGTATTGTTATCGAAGGAAAGGAAGCGATAAGCCCAAACAGTATTCGCCAACAGGATGCGTTTCCTTTCAAATCGTTGCTATCACGAGGTTACATGTCAGGAAGAACGTGTCCTAACAACAGGAAGACTCCGATAAAAATGCTTTCCCTGTTATCGAAGAAAGGAAGCGATACACGAAATATATTCGCCAACAGGATGCATTCTTTCAAATCGTTGCTATCACGAGGTTACGTGTCCACAGAAGACTCGATAAAATTTCCTCGTATTGTTGTTTAAGAAAGGAAGCGATAAGCTGAAATATATCTGCCAACAGGATGATTTCCTTTTCAAATCGTTGCTAATGAGTTTACGCGGTCCTAACAACAGGAAGACTCGATAAAAATTTCCTCGTATTGTTGTTGAAGAAAGGAAGCGATAAGCTCGAAATATATTCGCCAACAGGATGTATTTCCTCCAAATCGTTGCTAGGTTACAAAAAATACTGAGAAAAGAACCTTGTGCTTTTTTTTGGTCATATTGAGTGACGCAAACGATCAGAGAAAAAAATAAATGGCGTCCTCCAAATGACGTCACATTAAACGTCATTTCCCAGTATAAAAAGAGTGTTCACCTATCAAGCCCTCATTCTTTGCTCTTTCGTTGACACGTTTTTCTGCTGCTCCTCAGACGAAATGGCCAAGGTACCTTCTGGCAAAGTGTTTAGATGCAAAAACAGCACGAGCGATCAATTGGCATATCTAGACAGAAGGCTGGACTGCGGCCACCTGTTCCACCGCAACTGTCTCTTCACATGGGGTTACCCCGGCATCCGATGCACATGGAATCACGAAGGCATCCCCCACCCATGGGATCCCGAAAGCATCCCCTGCCCTAAATGCCATAGTCCAGATCGATACGGAAGGACACTATGCCACCTGGATTTCCAGAAAAAGATATCACAATGCATGGGTTGTGGAAAACCGCTGGATGATAAAGGCTGTGATTGTGGATGCCTATCTTATATGGACATTAATAAAGTCTCGAAGATTCCGCTCTTTGAGATGATGTAACTGAGCTCATGGCTCCGTTTGAATCATGTAAAGGGAGTTCTTGTTGAATAAATCTGCACAAAAATGGTGCAAGTTTTAAAAATTCAAATGTGTTGTTTCTTTCTGTCCGCAACAAAAATGGAGAGAATGCAGAGGCCCATAGAGTTTTATTTGGCTCTATGGATCTCTGCATTCTCCCCATTTTTTTTGTGTCGATGCATCTCCGAGGTTGGTAGCGACACATTCAAATGGAGTTGTGGCCTTTTTTATAATAACGTTTTGGGATGATTGTAGCGAGAGATGCTTGAAATGAAGCTAGGCTGGTGTCCTTGCGTCTCTTGAAAAACGTGATGGTAGCCCGAAATGTTTGCAAGTGAGTCGTAACGTTTTGTGATGATTGTAGCGAGAGATGCTTGAAATGAAGCTTTGGCCAAGGCTGGTGGCCTTTTGAAAATGTGATGGTAGCCCGAAATGCTTGCAAGTGAGTCGTAACGAAATGTAGCCTTTTATAATAGATGAGATGCTTGAAAATGTTTGTCGTTGATGTATTTTTTCAAAGTTTTCGTAAAAAGTTGGAAATTTTTCAAAGTTTGTCGTGGATGCATTTTTTCAAAGTTTGTCGTCGATGGATGTGGATGATGCGTCAAGTCCCGGAGATGATTGAGTCATTTATCGGTGATGTCAGAGCCAAAGATTGAAGATGTTTGCAGTTGGGGTGGTCGAGATGAAATGAAGCTGTGGCCAAGGCTGTTGGCCTTTTATACCCTTTGGAAAAAAAAATTTTTTTTTCAAGGTCATTTTGGGAGATGACTTTCTTAATCGTGAATTATATCAAATGGTTCATACTTTGCAAGTTTCCTATACGACAGATAGGCTTTGACGATTGCACATTTTTGATGACAAAAATCACAATTAAATTTCAACCGCGACCTATCAAAGTTTAGAAGCACCTTCATATGGTTCGGTGCCAAATTTTTTAATCTCACGTAGTTTCCATTTCAATACACGTTCACCACACTATATTGGTTCAACACGTAAAGCACCCTTTCTTCCCATCCAGCGATCAGGGGTACCTTGAACCAAACCGTGCCCATCACGACCGCGACTTGTATGTTATCGATGCACACTGTCACAAAGCCTAGAGGTGCGAATCGCGAATACATTTGTATCGGCTCAGGCACCGCTTCAACTTTGGGTGGAATCAACGGCGTCTCTTTTGGCGTCGGAACGAATGGTGCTTCTTGAGGCGTAGGAACGAATTGTGCTTCGTTAGGCGTAGGAACGAATGGAGAGTCATCAGGTGTTTCGTTGGATATATTAAACGTTTCGAGTTGATGCGATATGTCCTCCATTTCGAATAACGTAGTGATTACAGCCATGGTCGAAGATGTTTGCAGGTGGGATGATTGAGATGAAATGAAGCTGTGGCCAAGGGTGGTGGCCTTTTATACCCAGCAAAAAAAAATTCCCCCCTCAAGGTCATCTGTTTGGTTTCATTCGATTACAAAATTGACAACATTCTCTTCAATTCAACAATTTTAGCTTCAGCAATGGCCAGTTAAGCTTCATAGTCTATCATTTTAGCTTTAGCAGCGCTCAATTCTGTTCTTAAAACTTCTATTTTCAAGTGCGCAAGTTCATTTTTTAGAGAGTCCCTCTCCTTTTTTACCATAATCAGTTGCTTTTCCAACGTCGCATGTTTCGCTTGCATCTCGGAAAATTTAGATTCCAACGTCACATGTTTCACTTGCAAATCGGAATATTTATGTTCCCACCGAGCTTTGGTACACTTTTCCATCTTATTCTCCATGCTCTTAATTTGGTTCATCACATTTTGCTGCTTGGGCGACAGCACGTACAGGTCATCTCGAATCGATCGAAACGTGTTGCGCTCGCCGGCCTGATACGCGAGCCATTCGTCGTCCGACAAGTTCAACAAGCTGGGATTCATTTTGAAATAGAGGAATTTTTCTCCGTGCAAATACAGACAAAAATCTGTTTCCTCCTCGGTGGGTTCGTACTGTTTGTCCACGGGAATCACGCAGTGTTGAAATCGAAAACCCGTGATGCCAATCGGTACTCTCCAATTTCGTGGACGTTTCACCGCATGTTCTTCCCAATCGACCACGTCCTTATTTTGATTTTGCTCCTCCAGCAATTTTTCGATTCCACCTGGAACCAACGGGCAAAGAAACGCTATGGCGTGCTCGGACATTGAATGACTCAAATAAAATTGAGACAAACTGCCGTCGTCAACCTCCAAGTCATCTGGTAAACCACGATTACAAGACGCTCTCGGTCGACTCTCGTACACCATCGTTCGGAATAAATGATGTACGTTTTTGATGGGCACGTTCAACTTGGAGCGTCATTTGAAATTCTCACCTTATACGTCAAAATATGCACGAAGGTACTCTCGAGTTCGCAAGCCACGATCATGTGTCGATGCGTTTGTCGTTGCCCGTTTTCACCCTCTAAACCGTCGCACAAGCACCAATACGATAACACGACAAACTGATCTCGAATCGGCGTCATTTCTCGCACGAACGTATCGAACGCATTGTGTTTCACCATCAAGTGAAACCATTTCATGTCTTTCTGCAAATATTTCTTGACGATCCCGTACGCGTCTGGACCCAAACCGCAGCGTGCGTCAAATTTCACTCCGCCCGGCTCGATCCACATGTCGGGCTTCTCAAAGACGGGTTCGTAAAATCCCAAGTATTCGCTCGTTCTGTCTTTGACGCGACCGCACATGTCGCGAGGTCTCAATCGAGACTTTCGACACGAATCTCCACACATTGGTGGTTCAGGAGGTGTTTCTGCAGGTGCTTCTGCAGGTGTTTCGCGAATGCGATTCCTTTTCACGAAACTCTTTAAGCATTCAATCATGTGTGTCCAGTTGCTTCGACGGCGTTTTTCACCACGTTTCCAATCGTATCCCCCGAAACAAAAAACGCACTCGCTGCGTTTCGTTAAACCGTGTCGATTGGGTGCATTCTCTTTATAGAAATCATCCAAAGTCATTGCTTCCATACAGTCGCCACATCGGATACGAACAGATAAATTCTTCTTCAAAAGCCTGTAGAATGTAGGTTCAGACATGTTGGTCAAGGAGCCAGAGATGCTTGCAGGTGGGGTGGTTGTAACGAAATGAGCTCGTGGCCCCAGGTGGTGGACTTTTGTAGACGCCTGTGCGGATCACGTGACCGGTATGAACCAATCACATTCACGAAAAAAAAATTTAAAACTTGGCAATTTGCCAAGTTATACATCTCCATACTCTTACATACTCTTGGATCACGTGACCTGAAGCAACCAATCAGAGACAGCAGCGACACGATCAGCAAACACTCAAAAAGACGCCGGACATTATTAGGAAGAAACCTTTCCATTTCTGGTTATCTACCTAAGGCTATTTATAACTTTTTTTTCTGATGACGTCATCATTTTTATTTTTATTTTTTATTTTCTCTTTTTCTTTTCTCTTTCCCCTGTTTACTGCGCATGCGCTCTCCCCTCCTTGGTCACGTGACCTCACCCCTGTTTTCTGCGCATGCGTTCTCCCTTCCTTGGTCACGTGACCTCATCCGGAGGCTACATAAGGCCACCCTCCTCGGGCATCGGCTCATTCCGTTCCGACCACCCGACCTGCAAGCCTCTCCAATCTTTCGCTCCGATACACTACACTTTCGACGCGACTAAACATAGGCTGCCTTTTGACTCCTTCGAAGCCTTTTAGCTACCGGCTATGGAGACACACACGACTTCCCTTCGTTTTGAATGTGTCAGCCTCAACGTTAAACCCAACAAATTGCATTGCAAACGACTTTACCATATGCATGTATGTCAACATATCCATGTCTTCCATCAAACCACCGAGGTTGGTGATGAATCGACACAAAAAAAAACGGGGAGAATGCAGAGACCCATAGAGTCAAAGAAAACTCTATTTGCCTCTGCATTCTCCGCGTTTGCCAACTCGTCTTTCATGAAACCACCAAGGTTGGTGATGACTCGACACAAAAAAAAACGGGGAGAATGCAGAGGACAAATAGAGCCTAAAAAAAGACTCTTTTGCCGTCTGCATTCTCCCCGTTTCTTTTGCCATCCTACAACAAGCAAGCAAACAATGCGGATGGACATTGCTCACCTAGAAGCCACTCGGCTCCTAAAAAAAAGACAACACATTTTGAATTTTTAAACATGCACCATTCTAGTGCAGATTTATTGATGCTATTTACAGATGATATTTACAGATGAACCATATTTACAACTTCTTTCGGCTTTCATTGAGCTTAGTATAATCATAAAGGTTGAATCTTTTTCTACACCACGTACAGTTTCTGATTCCTGCATTCATCAGCCTCTTGACGCAAAGTATGTGATAAACACATTCACAAAATAGTTCGATTCCCTCTCTTTTCCTTAGAATCTGTATTCCGCAATGGGAGCACTGGAATCTGGGTTTCCCTTCTGTGCACTGGGGGCAGGATGCTTTCCCTTGGATCCTGTATCGATTCACCAGGCATCCTAAGTGGAACTTGTGCCCACAGGCTAGAATTGTATCAGTTTTCGTCAATTTTCCGTTCTGGCAAAACCCACAATAGAATGGTTCTGTGCAGTGCAGGAACATGACCTCCTCGTTAGACATGTTGGAGTAAATCACGAAGTTTGATTGAATGAAGCTAGAATGACCCTACAAACTATGTCTCCTCTTTTATATGCATGAAACGACAAGGCCACAGGATGCAAAACAATTCTCAGGATTTGTTATCGTTTCCTGCCAGATGACGCAAACGAACCGTTTTCTCGCCCAGCGGATATTTCTCCCAATGGAACCTTATCAAAGGATACCATAAAAAGACGTCATCACCTTTTTCGAATCAGCCCAGCGGAAACAACACAGGAACTATATTTCTCCAAATGGAACTTTATCAGAAAAAGAAAGACGTCATCACCTTTTAGAATCAGCCCAGCGGAAACAAAACAGGATATATATTTCTCCAAATGGAACGTTATCAAAGGAAACCAGAAAAGACGTCATAACCTTTTAGAATCAGACCAGCGGAAACAAAACAGGATATATATATTTCTCCAAATGGAACGTTATGCAAGAAAACGCCATTTTTTAAAAATCAATCATCCTGTTTGTGAATATATTTCGAGACTATCGTTTCCTGCCAGACACCCCTTCTTAGAGCTGATTGTCTGTTTACGAAAAAAATGATTTCCTGTCGACACAACAAGATTCTGAGAAGGTCACGTTGGAATATTTCAAAGTTTTTTTTCAATGTGTCGCCACCGAGGTCGGTAAAGAATCGACACAAAAAAACGGGGAGAATGCAGAGGACACATAGAGCCGGAAAAAAGACTCTATTTGCCGTCTGCATTCTCCCCATTTCTTTTGCGATCAGGGATGGATAGAAGCCACCGAGGTCGGTGATGACTCGATACAAAAAACGGGGAGAATGCAGAGGGCAAATAGAGCCGAAAAAAGACTCTATTTGCCATCTGCATTCTCCCCATTTCTTTTGCCATCCAACAATGCGGATGGATAGACCTTTGACAAAAAAAAGACAACACACGTTAAAGGTTTATTACATGCACCATTCTAGTGCAGATTTATTAAAAAAATTATTTACAAGGGTGATTAGTCGTAGACTGGCCCAATGTTCACAAACGTTGTTTGAATCTCCACTTCTTCCATCTCCGATAGGTCGATAGCTTCTATAGGCTCCTTGCACCCTAGGCAATCTGTAATACCCGCGTCCAAAAGTTTCTTTAGGCACGTTCTGTGATATTTGCATTCACAGCCTCGTTCAAAACGGTCTATTGAATCCTGTGAAACGATGACAGGTAAACTACACAGACAGCATTGAAAATTGACATCCCCAAAATAACACTGGGGACAGCTCTTTTGAGTCAATCGATACCATTTCTCTAGGCAGTCGTTGTGAAATTGATGGCCACACTGGAGCTTGGTTGTTTCAGTTAAAGGGTGGTCATCGCTGTAGCAGTATCCACATCCACAAGGAATTCACTTGTTCGAGTCGACGTAATTGCAAGCCATTTTTCACAGAGGTACAACTCCAAGAGAAGATTGAAGCTAGAATGAAGTTGTCAAATACATCTCCCTTTTTATATGATGTAAAACACTGCTCTATTTGGAAATTTCTCTGAAATGTTGTTTGGGTCTGCTCGCGCAATATCCTGATGGGAAATCCTGTTTAGAGCCACCTCTCGGAATTGTTATTTGCTTTCTATAGATGTCACCTTATCAAAGGAAACGGGACGTTCAGACGTCATCACCTTTTCGCCCAGCGGAAACAAAACAGGATATATATTTCTCGAAATGGAACTTTATTAAAGGAAACAGGACGTTACGCAAACAGCGTCCTGTTGTGGAAATCTTTTTCGAGAAGGTTCTCAAAAGTGTTATTTGCACAAAGGAAACGATAAGCTATAGCATCCTCTAAAAACTTCCCGTTTCTGAAACATTATTGCGAATTGTTTTGCAGTCCATCCTGTTTTTGGCCTTGTCACTTTCCGTTTTCATGCGTATAAAAGACGAGACATGTTTGACACCTTCATTCTAGCTTCAATCTTCTCTTGGAGTTTTTGCCTCTCTCTCTGAAAGACCATGACTACCCTGACGAGCATCGGTTACGTGGCTCACGTACATTGTTTTCGTTACGAAAACGGACGCATGTGCCCTACAGAGATTGGAGTCGTCCAAGTGCTGCCCCTAGGAATACCAGACAATGAGCGCAAGACCCTCTTGGTCACCGTCAACAACTCTGACTTGAAAATGCATCTCGCAGACTGGAGGGCAAACGTGGTGGTGAGTGATAACATTTCAAAGTTACCTCCCAATTTTGTCGGCGAGAATACCAGAGCAGAAGCAGAACAACGAGTCAGGGACTTTATCCCAAGAGGGTCGCTCGTGGCTGTCAAGGGGCTGGAAGAAAAGAGGTACTTTTGTGGACTCGGGCTGCACGTGGTGGAGCTGACAACCCAAGTGATGCCGCAGTGCCCCAAACACAAAGACTTGCCATCGCATTTCAAGCATCTCCCCTTACGGCTATGGCATTCTGGAAACCATAACGACTCCTGTAGTCAAGCCATAGCGTTAGGGTTTGAGCGATTCATCGAATGGCAAGTCTTGGCGAACGAGCCCAAGTGTGCCTCGGAGCCCTGGTGGGATGATTTCATCGAACCCATCAATTCCATGGAGCCCAAGCAGACCAGTCTCTCTCAGCCCAAGCAGGGCGAACCCAATCTCTCGGAGCCACAGGTTATTTTTGTAAATGTAAAACGTCCAACGAAAATCATCATCAATGTCTTGTAAATATTCATATTTTTTTCACCCTGCAAATATCCATTTGTAAATCATTCATTAATAAATCTGCACTAAAATGGTGCATGTTGAAAAATTCAAAATGTGTTGTCTTTTTTTGTGAAAGGAGCCGAGTGGCTTCTAGGTGAGCAATGTTCATCCGCATTGTTTGCTTATTTGCTTGTAGGATGGCAAAAGAAACGGGGAGAATGCAGAGGCAAATAGAGTTTCTTTTTGTCTTTGCATTCTCCCCGTTTTTTTGTGTCGATTCATCACCAACCTCGGTGGTTTGAGAATTATTCAAAACATGGTCAATTTTTTAATGACTCGTTGGATTTCATTATGGCGATACATTGAAGGGCTTTTAATTTTCCAGAATTTGTGGAACTTGTTCAACAACGTTTGGTTAACAACAACGTGTCTTGACGTTTCGTCGGTTCTTGTCGTAAAGATTTGCAATTGTAACGAAATGACGCTGTGGCTTTATATAACAACGTGAATTGAAAAGTGATGGTTTATCGTAGAAAGATTGAAGATGCTTGCAGGTGGGGTGGTTGTAACGAAATGAGCTGATGACGGAGGCTGGTGGCCTTTTATACCCTTAAAAAAAAAAAAAAATTTTTTTTTTTTTCATCACTGACCGGTATAAAGACCAAGCCTCATCATCAACTCATTCGTTAACCACCTGCAAGCATCTCTTTACCGACATCCGATAAATTCTTCAATTTCTCACCGGAACGTGACGCATCATCGACGGCAAGATTTTTAAAGCCTTCGTTACCAATCCTCCGACGATACCACATATATATCGTTTTACGAGAACCCGAGGCAAAAACGTTGCATTCTTTGTGACACGATACAAAACCATCAGCTCATTCGCTAATTGCGGGCATCTCTGACTGCTATCTACGACCACCAAAACTATACGTTACGAAAGCACAACGAATGTGATCCCAACGACGCAACGTTTCACGAAGCCGTGATGGAACACTCTGTGGCTTGCGTAAACGTATTCAAACGCGCTACAAAACGAACACCTTTTCAACAAAGCGTGATGAAAAGACTCTTAGTTTGCTAAACGTATACAAGCACCGCAAACGACGAAACACCTTTCTGTAACAAATCTAGAAACCACGAAGATATAAAATTTAGAAAACGAGATATAAACCTCGGGAAAATATGAACTTTATCCCTCGGTCACGTGAAAAAAATTTTCAAAGGTATAAAGGCCCCTCAGTTCATCGACAACCACCCACACCTGCAAGCATCTCAACTTTGGCTCGACATCACCGATAAATTCAATTTTCACCGGAACGTGACGCATCATCGGGCAAGATTTTTAAAAGCCATTCGTTACACCTGACTGCAGCTATCTGATACCACCAATATATATCGTTTTACGAGAATAAAGAGACTCAAAGCCAGGTGAAACCGTTTCTTTCTTGGTTAGTGTGACGCGATACAAAGCCACCGGCCTCGGTCATCACCTCATTGCGTTACAAACCAAGCATATTCACCTCCAGCTGTATGCGATACCACCAAAATTACAGCGTTTGCGTGAATAAAGAGACTCAAGCCACGACACAAAGGTACAGACCAAACGGCATAACAGACAAGACTCTGTAATTTGCGTAGACACGCCACTTACAAACGAAACCCCATTTCTGTAACAAATCGCGAACCACGGAGAATGTAAAATGAAATCCATACAGCTGAAAATATAAAATGAAAATATGACGAACCACGGAGAATATAAAGACGAACCACGGAGAATATAAAACCAAGGAAACCACGGAGAATATAAAACCTGACGAACCACGGAGAATGTAAAATGAAATCCAAAAAGCTGAAGAAAATATAAAATGAAATCCAAAAGCTGAAAATAAATGAAAAAGAGCTGACGAACCACGGAGAATATAAAACCTGACAGGCTCAGGAAAATATAAAATGAAAATATCTGCCAAGCTCAGGAAAATGAAATCCATAAGGCTGAAGAAAATATAAAATGAAAATATCTGCCAAGCTCAGGAAAATGAAATCCATAAGGCTGGAGAAAATATAAAATGAAAATATCTGCCAAGCTCAGGAAAATGAAATCCATAAAGCTGGAGAAAATATAAAATGAAAATATCTGCCAAGCTCAGGAAAATGAAATCCATAACTGGAGAAAATATAAAATGAAAATATCTGCCAAGCTCAGGAAAATAATTCATAGGCTGAAGAAAATATAAAATGAAAATATCTGCCAAGCTCAGAAAATAGAATCATAAGCTGAAGAAAATATAAAATGAAAATATCTGCCAAGCTCAGGAAAATGAAATCCATATAGCTGGAGAAAATATAAAATGAAAATATCTGCCAGACAGGAAAATGAAATCCATAAGGCTGGAGAAAATATAAAATGAAAATATCTGCCAGCTAGGAAAATGAATCTAGCTCAGAAAATAAAATGAAATCCATAAATCGGAAAATATAAAATGAAAATATCTGCCAAGCTCAGAAAAAAAATAAATCCATAAAGCTCAGAGGAAAATGAAAATGAAAATCTGCCGAGCTAAGGAAAATATAAAAATGAAATATCTACAGAGTTCAGGAAAATATAAAAATGAAATATCTACAGAGTTCAGGAAAATATAAAAAATGAAACATATATAAAAATATAAATATATATATATATATATATATATATATATATATATATATATATATATATATATATATATATTCATTTTATTATATAATATAAAAATAAAAAAAAAAAATAAAAAATTTTATTAATTATTATTATTAATATTATTATTATTATATATATATATATTTTCATTTTATATTTTCTCCAGCCTTATGGATTTCATTTTCCTGAGCTTGGCAGATATTTTCATTTTATATTTTCTTCAGCTCTATGGATTTCATTTTAAATTTTCTTCAGCCTTATGGATTTCATTTTCCTGAGCTTGGCAGATATTTTCATTTTATATTTTCCTGAGCCTGTCAGGTTTTATATTTTCCGTGGTTCGTCAGATTCTTCATTTTATATTTTCTTCAGCTTTTTGGATTTCATTTTATATTTTCTTCAGCTTTTTGGATTTCATTTTACATTCTCCGTGGGTCGTCAGGTTTTATATTCTCCGTGGTTTCGTCAGGTTTTATATTCTCCGTGGTTCGTCAGGTTTTATATTCTCCGTGGTTCGTCATATTTTTCATTTTATATTTTCTTCAGCTGTATGGATTTCATTTTACATTCTCCGTGGTTCGCCAGATTTGTTACAGAAATGGGGTTTCGTTTGTAACGTGGCGTGTCTACGCAAATTACAGAGTCTTGTCTGTTATGCCGTTTGGTTCGTACCTTTTGTGTCGTGGCTTCGAGTCTCTTTATTCACGCAAACGCTGTATATTTTGGTGGTATCGCATACAGCTGGAGGTGAATATGCTTGCAGTTTGTAACGCAATGAGGTGATGACCGAGGCCGGTGGCTTTGTATCGCGTCACACTAACCAAGAAAGAAACGGTTTTACCTCGTGGCTTCGAGTCTCTTTATTCTCGTAAAACGATATATATTGGTGGTATCGTAGATAGCTGCAGTCAGGTTGTAACGAATGGCTTTTAAAAATCTTGCCGTCGATGATGCGTCACGTTCCGGTGAAAAATTGAAGAATTTATCGGTGATGTCGGAGCCAAAGTTGGAGATGCTTGCAGGTGGGGTGGTTGTAACGAAATGAGCTGATGACTGAGGCTGGTGGCCTTTTATACCCTTTGAAAATTTTTTTTTTTTTTTTTTCGTCACGTGACCGAGGGTATAAATGTTCATATTTTCCCGAGGTTTATATTCTCCGTGGCTTTCTAAATTTTATATTCTTCGTGGCTTTCTAGATTTGTTACAGAAATGGTGTTTCGTTTGTAGCGTGGCGTTTGTATACGTTTACGCAAACTACAGAGTCTTGTCTATCACGACTTTGTTACTGAAATGGTGTTTCGTTTGTAGCGTGGCGTTTGAATATGTTTACGCAAGCTACAGAGTGTTGCCTATCACGGCTTTCGTGAAACGTTATGTCGTTTGGGATTGTATCTATTCGTTGTGCTTATCGTAAATCGTGTATAGTTTTTGGTGGTGTCGTAGATAGCTAGTCAGAGATGCTCGCAATGTATAGCGAATTGAGCTGATGGTGGCTTTGTATCGTGTCACAAAGAATGCAACGTTTTTTGCCTCGTGGTTCTCGTAAAACGATATATATTGGTGGTATCGTAGATAGCTGCAGTCAGATTGTAACGAATGGCTTTTAAAAATCTTGCCGTCGATGATGCGTCACGTTCCGGTGAAAAATTGAAGAATTTATCGGAGATGTCGGAGCCAAAGTTGGAGATGCTTGCAGGTGGGTTGATCGCTTAGAATGGGCTGATGACTGAGGCTGGTGGCCTTTTATACCCTCGGTCACGTGATGGAAAATATAAAAGACCACCAGCCTCCGTCATCAGCTCATTTCGTTACGATCAACCCACCTGCAAACATCTTCAATCTTTCTACGATAAACCATCACTCTTCAATTCACGTTGTTATATAAAGCCACAGCGTCATTTCGTTACAATTGCAAATATTTACAAGAACCGACGCATCGTTCAGACACGTTGTTGTTCACCAAACGTTGTTGAACATTTTCCACCCATTCTGGAAAATTAAAAGTCCTTCAATGTATCGCCATAATGAAATCCAACGAGTCATTAAAAAAATTCACCATGTTTTCAATAATTCTCAAACCACCGAGGTTGGTGATGAATCGATACAAAAAAACGGGGAGAATGCAAAGACAAAAAGAAACTCTATTTGCCTCTGCATTCTCCCCATTTCGTTTGCCATCTTACAGAAAATGACCATGTCTTTTATAATTCTCAAACCACCGAGGTCGGTGATCAATCGACACAAAAAAAACGGGGAGAATGCAGAGACAAATAGAGTTTTCTATTTGCCTCTGCATTCTCCCCGTTTCTTTTGCCATCCTACAAGCAAATAAGCAAACAATGCGGATGAACATTGCTCACCTAGAAGCCACTCGGCTCCTAAAAAAAAGACAACACATTTTGAATTTTTCAACATGCACAATTATGGTGCAGATTTATTAAAGAATGGATATTTACAAGGTGAATACAATATGAATAATTACATGACATTGATGATAATTTTCGCTGGACGTTTGACATTAATAAAAATATCCTGTGGCTCCGAGAGCTGCTTGGGCTGAGAGAGACTGGTCTGCTTGGGCTCCATGGAATCGATGGATTCCATTAAATCATCCCACGAGGGCTCCGAGAGATTGGTCTGCTTGGGCTGAGAGAGACTGGTCTGCTTGGGCTCCGAGAGATTGGGTTCGTCCTGCTGAGAGAGACTGGTCTGCTTGGACTCGTCCGCCAAGACTTGCCATTCGATGAATCGGGCAAACCCTAACGCTATGGCTCGACTACAGGAGTCGTTATGGTTTCCAAAATGCCATAGCCGTAAGGGGAGATGTTTGAAATGCGATGGCAAGTCTTTGTGTTTGGGGCACTGCGGCATCACTTCAGTTTTCAGCTCCACCACGTGCAGCCCGAGTCCACGAAAGTACCTCTTTTCTTCGAGCCCCTTGGTAGCGACGAGCGACCCTCTTGGGATAAAGTCCCTGACCCGTTGTTCTGCTTCTGCTCTGGTAGACTCGCCGACAAAATTGGTAGGTAACTTTGAAATTTTATCACTCACCACCACGTTTGCCCTCCAGTCTGCGAGATGCATTTTCAAGTCAGAGTTGTTGACGGTGACCAAGAGGGTCTTGCGCTGATGGTCTGGTATTCCTAGGGGCAGCACTTGGACGACTCCAATCTCTGCAGGGCACAAAAGTCCGTTTTCGTAACGAAAACAATGTACGTGAGCCACGTATCCGATGCTCGACAGGGTAGTCATGGTCTTTGAGAGAGAAGGCAAGAGAAAAACTCCAAGAGAAGATTGATGCTAGAATGAAGGTGTCAAACATGTCTCGTCTTTTATATGCATGAAAACGGAAAGTGACAAGGCCAAAAACAGGATGGACTGCAAAACAATTCGCAATAATGTTTCCTATATTATAAGTTTTTAGAGGATGCGATAGCTTATCGTTTCCTTTGTGCAAATAACACTTTTGAGAACCTTCTCGAAAAAGATTTCCACAACAGGACGCTGTTTGCGTAACGTCCTGTTTCCTTTAATAAAGTTCCATTTCGAGAAATGTATATCCTGTTTTGTTTCCGCTGGGCGAAAAGGTGATGACGTCTGAACGTTTCCTTTGATAAGGTGACATCTATAGAAAGCAAATAACAATTCCGAGAGGTGGCTCTTAAAAGGATTTCCCGTCAGGATATTGCGCGAGCAGACCCAAACAACATTTCAGAGAAATTTCCAAATAGAGTAGTGTTTTACATCATATAAAAAGGGAGATTTATTTGACAACTTCATTCTAGCTTCAATCTTCTCTTGGAGTTGTACCTCTGTGTGAAAAATGGCTTGCAATTACGTCGACTCGAACAAGTGCATTCCTTTTGGTTGTGGATACTGCTACAGCGATGACCACCCTTTAACCGAAACGACCAAGCTCCAGTGTGGCCATGTATTTGACAAAGACTGCCTGGACAAATGGTACCGACTGAAAGAAAAGAGCTGTCCCCAGTGTTATTTTGGGGATGTCAATTTTCAGTGCTGCCTGTGCAATTTACCTGTCATCGTTTCACTGGATTCAAAAGACCGTTTCGAACGAGGCTGTGAATGCAAATATCACAGAACGTGCCTAAAGAAACTGTTGGACGCGGGGATTACAGATTGCCTAGGGTGCAAGGAGCCCATAGAAAACATCGACATAATGGAGATGGACGAAGTGGAGATTCAAACAACGTTTGTAAACATTGTGCCAGTCTGCGACTAATCATCCATTTGTAAATAATTGTTTTTAATAAATCTACACTAGAATGGTGTATGTTTGAAACCTTTAACGTGTGTTGTCTTTTTATTCATCCAGGATGGCAAAAGAAATGGGGAGAATGCAGACGGCAAATAGAGTCTTTTTATTTCGGCTCTATTTGTCCTCTGCATTCTCCCCGTTTTTTTTGTGTCGAGTCATCACCGACCTCGGTGGTTTCATGAAAGACGAGTTGGCAAACGGGGAGAATGCAGAGGCCAATAGAGTTTGTCTTTGACTCTATGGGTCTCTGCATTCTCCCCGTTTTTTTGTGTCGATTCATCACCGACCTCGGTGGTTTGATGAAAGACATGGACATGCATGCCTATGGTAAAGTCGTTTGCAATGCAATGGGTTGGGTTTAACGTTATGGCTGATACATTCGAAACGAAGAAAAGTCGTGTGTGTCTCCCCATAGACGGTAGCTGAAAGGCTTCGAAGGAGTCAAAAGGCAGTCTACGTTTAGTCGCGTTGTAAAGTGGAGTGTATCGGAGCCAAAGATTGGAGAAGCTTGCAGGTCGGGTGGTCGGAATGATATGAGCCGATGACCGAGGAGGGTGGCTTTATATATCCTCCGGATGAGGTCACGTGACCAAGGAAGGGAGGACGCATGCGCAGAAAACAGGGATGAGGTCACGTGACCAAGGAGGGGAGAGCGCATGCGCAGAAACCAGGGGAAAGAGAAAAGAAAAAGAGAAAAATAAAAAATAAAAATAAAAAATAAAAATGATGACGTCATCAGAAAAAAAAAGTTATAAATAGCCTTAGGTAAGATAACCAGAAAGGAAAAGGTTTCTTCCTAATAATGTCCGACGTTTTTTGTCACCCTTTTTCTGGCAGTGCCTCTCTCTGCTGTCTGATTGTGTGGTGTCACGGTGCCATAAAGTGGCGTAAGGGGGTGAGTATTGAAACCTCTGATTATGCTGTTGGTGGTCACGTGGTGAGCCTCTGAGGTATTGTTGATGTATTAATTTTGGCACGTAGATGGTCATGAACCAAACATCAGAGAAAAGAATTTTTTTTTTTTTTTTTTTTCCGAATGGGATTGGTTCATACCTCGGTCACGTGATCCTATAGTCAGCCAAACCAGAACGAAGTATTTG
>BGPR01009636.1:0-56536 GCA_013235015.1 Araneus ventricosus
CCAAATTGAATAAAAACGATCGCCTTTATCAGTATTAATCATAATTGAATAAAACGACTGCTCCTTTTCTGTATTATCATACCAGAATAAAACGACTGCCTTTATCAAAGTATTACGAAAAATCTGGAAATAAAAATGTTCGCCTTTATCTGTACTATCAGGCCAGTCAAAACGGCCGCCTTTATCTTGTATTATCAAAATTAAATAAAACGATCGCCTTCATCAGTATTATCATAATTAGAATAAAACGACTGCCTTTATCAGTATTATCAAAATTAGAATAAAACGACTGCCTTTATCGCATTATCATAATTGGAATAAAACGACTGCCTTTTCTGTATTATTATCATAATTGTGAATAAAAACGACCGCCTTTTATCAGTATTATCAAAATTGGAATAAAACGGCTGCCTTATCAGTATTATCAAATTGAAATAAACGGCTGCCTCTTTTATCAGTATTATCAAAATTGAATAAAAACGGCTGCCTTTATCAGTATTATCGTACCAAATAAAACGACTGCCTTTATCAGTATTATCAAAATTGGAATAAAACGACTGCCTTTTATCAGTATTATCAAAATTGGAATAAAACGTCTGTCTTTTATCTGTATTATCATAATTGGAATAAAACGACTGCCTTTTTCTGTATTATCATAATAGAATAAAAACGACTGCCTTTTATCAGTATTATCAAATTTGGAATAAAACGTCTGCCTTTTATCTGTATTATCATAATTGGAATAAAACGACTGCCTTTTTTCTGTATTATCATAATTAGAATAAACACTGCCTTTTTTTTATCAGTATTATCAAAATTGGAAAAAAACGACCGCCTTTCATCAGTAAGTATTATATCAAAATTGGAATAAACGTCTGCCTTTATCCAGCTATCACAATCTGGAATAAAACGGACCGCCTTTTTCTGTATTATCATAATTAGAATAAAACGACCGTCTTTTTTATCAGTATTATCAAAATTGAATAAACGACTGCCTTTTCATCAGTATTATCATAATTAGAATAAAACGACCGTTTTATCAGTATTATCAAAATTAGAATAAAACGACCGCCTTTATCAGTATTATCATAATTGAATAAAAACGACCGCCTTTTTCTGTATTATAATAATTAGAATAAAACGACCGCCTTTATCAGTATTATCAAAATTGGAATAAACGTCTGCCTCTTTTATCTGTACTATCAAAATTGAATAAACGGTTGTCTTTTATCTGTAATATCAAAATTGGAATAAAAAACGACTGCCCTTCATCAGTATTATCACAATTAGTCAAAACGACTGCCTTTATCAGTATTATCAAAAATTAGAATAAACGACTGCCTTTATCGCATATCATAATTGGAATAAAAAACGACTGCCTTTTTCTGTATTATCATAATTAGAATAAAACGACTGGCCTTTTATCAGTATTATCAAAATTGGAATAAAAACGGCTGCCTTTATCAGTATTATCAAAATTGGAATCAAACGGCTGCCTTTATCAGTATTATCAAAATACATTTAAATATATCATCATTACCAAAATGATCCTTCAAAATGCTTAAATAAACTCTATTGATTCGCCAATCACTGAAACCTCTAAAAGGGCCACCATCTGAAACGGAATCAGAAAAATGGATATCCTACACATACGTCGTTTTCAATACGACTTCAAGGAATATTCAAGCCGAATTCGAAGAAAATCGAATGGCAATGGTTATTGTGACTTCGTAACAAATTCTGACAAATAGATGAAATGCCGAAAGATGGCTTTGGAATTACAGTTCCTTAGAGGGTATGTTCCTTCTTTTTCGACCGTTCAACCAAAAGTGATTTTACTTTTTGGTTATTAGTATAGCTTATTACGGTTAAAAACATGAAATCCGTTATATTCAGTCGGTTATTTCATAAAATTATTGATCAAGTTAAGCGCAAAACTCATTTATATCCTAATAATTTAACTAGTTATTTTATAGAATAACCATTGAAAGCCCGCCGTTGAAGTATAAAGTAACCGACATGATTAATCCCACTTTTTAGCATTTGTTCCTGCTAAAATTTAATTGCTAGCTCCATTATCGTTCAACAAGAGAATGTGCGTGTTTTTTTACTAACATTTACGAAATAAGTTCTTTGTGTTCTTTTGAACTGTGTTTTTTAGATGCGTTGCTAAATGTTTTGAATCTCCTATATTTCAAAAGAGAAAACCTTCTAGGGTAAAGTGTAATGACTCACCCTATTTATGGAAAGAACTAAGCCAGTGATGCCTTCTTGGTGATGTAAAATTTTCATAAACCATTTTGAGGAGAATGAGAAAGAAGAAAAATTTCATTACGCGCAGTACTGAAGCCATTTTGGTTTGAAAATTAAGTTTTCGAACTAAAGAGTAATGAGAGATTATTTTTTTATTGGAGAAATGTCGATGAATTAAGCCCTTACATAAGAAAGTGAGATGTCTTTTATGCGTTCTCCGACACAAAGAGTCAGGGCAATAAATGGATTTCACTTTATTTCTCTAAATGTATTTCTGCAAATCGACTGACGACATATTATTTTGACAACGTATTCACCTGTAATGAGGTTCCAGTATCACTACAGGAGGTTCCATGAATAGTAAACCCGAGTCCCTTCCTTTAAAAAAAAATCAACAAATAAATGAAACTAAGATCCGGTCTCTCACCCTGTTGTCTCTCGTTCTTGTCATTTTTTTCGAATATGAAGATCCTTTGTTTTCATCAGTAGACCACAGAATTACAATTGCAACAAGGTCTCTCTCTTACTAAAATGACTTACTCTTAACTAGACCACTTTCCTCCCAGGGTCTCAGGAAGGAATTTGATCTCACACGCCAAAACTCACAAAACGTTGTATGAGAACACCCATTCATATCTAGGTAACTACACATGTTAAAAACATAACTAATGTCTTAGTTTAGAGATAAAAGATAACAACAGAATTTACCAAAATTACACCATGCATGTTACTTTTCTTAATCATCGACCGATCGCGCACTAATTGTAATTTATCAAACATGATTGAGAATTAAAAAAAAAAATTTACATTGTACATATTTTATTAAGAAATAAAAAATTTTCATTGCAGCCTTTACATTTCATTTTATTCTTTCGCTAATTTTCCACACGTATTTCAGAGAAACAAAAGAGAATTGAGAGTAACTTGAGGAACAAAAGAGAATAGAGAGAACTTAAAGACAAAGAGAATTGAGATAAACGCAAAGGAACAAAGAGAATAGAGAAGAATCAAGAAGAGAGAATTAGTAGAAGGCCCAGGAACAAGAGAATTGAGAGTAACTTCAAGGAACAAAAGAGAATTGAGGGAGTAACTAAGGGAACAAAAGAGAATTGAAGGAACTATCTAAAAGGAACAAAAGAGATTGAGAGTAACTTCAAGGAACAAAAAGAATTGAGAATAACTTCAAGGAACAAAAGAGAATTGAGAGTAACTTCAAGGAACAAAAAGACAGAGTAACTTGAGGAACAAAAGAGAATCGCGAGTAACAAAAGAAAAACCGATGAATTCTGAAAAAACAAAAGAGTCACGCGAGTAAGTAGTCCTACGCCTTTCAGCATCAGCGTCTGTTTGAAAAAGACGCTCACCGTCATTTTTTTAACCTCTTCTTGGTCTGCGTCACACGTCATACGTCTGGGAATTTTTGTGCCCGGAATTGTGCAAGCCTTTTTTTCCATCCTTCTCTGTGCCAGCATGGAAAGTTTATCCAAAGAATGTGTAAAGTTTCATTCTCTATATTCATACCGAATAGGTAATCTGGTAAAGTAAGACAATGTTCAAAATATAACAATTTTCTGAGTTGGTTGTGATGAAATCTGGAAGATTATCGAGCCACTAAGATTCGCATCTAAAACAATAGACGATCTCAAGAATACAGAGGGTACTTGAAGACCGACATGACATGTGTTGATTTTTCCCCCGTCTGTTTTCACACATTTTTAAATTATTAAAATACACTCGGGTTATTTTTATTCTTAACTTTCTGAATTCTCTTGTTATTCGAAGAAAAATTATGCTTCATAGAAAAATAAGAATTTTCCCAACATTTTAATGTTTCGATATGCAAAATTTTAATGCAATCGATCCATTCTGTATACAAATAAATAATGATTATATACTCATAAATTAAGACTTCTCTACGCAGCTACACCTGCTTAGAGTCAAAAGTTTAAGGTAATCGATCCATTCCATATACAAATAAATGATCATTATATACTCATAAATTAAGACATCTCTACGCGGCTACACCTGCTTAGCGGCAAAATTTTAATGCAATCGATCCATTCTGTATACAAATAAATAATGATTATATACTCATAAATTAAGACTTCTCTACGCAGCTACACCTGCTTAGAGTAAAAAGTTTAAGGTAATCGATCCATTCTATATACAAATAAAATGATGATTATATACTCATAAATTAAGACTTCTCCTGGCTACACCTGCTTAGATTCAAAAGTTTAAGGTAATCGATCCATTCTATAAAAATAAATGATGATTATATACTCATAAATTAAGACTTCTCTACGCAGCTACACCTGCTTAGAGTCAAAAGTTTAAGGTAATCGATCCATTCTATATACAAATAAATAATGATTATATACTCATAAATTAAGACTTCTACAGCTACACCTGCTTAGAGATTGAAAAGTTTAAGGTAATCGATCCATTCTATATACAAATAAATGATGATTATATAATATATACTCATAAATTAAAACTTTTCTACGCGGCTACACCTGCTTAGATTCAAAAGTTTAAGGTAATCGATCTATTCTATATACAAATAAATGATGATTATATACTCATAAATTAAGACTTCTCTACGCGGCTACACCTGCTTAGATTCAAAAGTTTAAGGTAATCGATCCATTCTATATACAAATAAATGATGATTATATACTCATAAATTAAGACTTCTCTACGCGGCTACACCTGCTTAGCGTCAAAAGTTTAAGGTAATCAATCTATTCTATATACAAATAAATGATGATTATATACTCATAAATTAAAACTTCGCGGCTACACCTGTAGAGTGAAAAGTTTGAGGTAATCGATCCATTCTATATACAAATAAAATGATGATTATATAATATATACCATAAATTAAAACTTTTCTACGCGGCTACACCTGCTTAGATTCAAAAGTTTAAGGTAATCGATCCATTCTATATACAAATAAATGATGATTATACTCATAAATTAAAACTTTTCTACGCGGCTACACCTGCTTAGATTCAAAAGTTTAAGGTAATCGATCCATTCTATATACAAATAAATGATGATTATATACTCATAAATTAAGACTTCTCTACGCGGCTACACCTGCTTAGATTCAAAAGTTTAAGGTAATCGATCCATTCTATATACAAATAAATGATGATTATATACTCATAAATTAAGACTTCTACGCGTACACCTGCTTATGCGTCAAAAGTTTAGTAATCGATCATTCTATATACGAATAAACTGATGATTATATACCTATAAATTAAGACTTTCCGCGGCTACCCTGCTTAGATTCAAAAGTTTAAGGTAATCGATCTATTCTATACAAATAAATGATACTATATACTCATAAATTAAAACTTTCTACGCGGCTACACCTGCTTAGATTCAAAAGAAGGTAATCGAGTCTATTCTATATACAAATATATGATTATATACTCATAAATTAAGACTTCTCTACGCGCTACACCTGCTAGCGTCAAAGTTTAAGGTAATCGATCTATTCTATATACAAATAAATGATGATTATATACTCATAAATTAAAACTTTTCTACGCGGCTACACCTGCTTAGATTCAAAAGTTTAAGGTAATCGATCCATTCTATATACAAATAAATGATGATTATATACTCAGCAAATTACACTTCTACGCGCTACACCTGCTTAGATTCAAAAGTTTAAGGTAATCGATCCATTCTATATACAAATAAATGATGATTATATACTCATAAATTAAGACTTCTTTACGCGGCTACACCTGCTTAGCGTCAAAAGTTTAAGGTAATCGATCTATTCTATATACAAATAAATGATTATATACTCATAAATTAAGACTTCTCTACGCGGCTACACCTGCTTAGCGTCAAAAGTTTAAGGTAATCGATCTATTCTATATACAAATAAATGATGATTATATACTTACAATTAAAACTTCTGTACGCGGCTCACCTGCTTAGCGTCAAGAAGTTTAAGACGATTCCTATTCATATACAAATAAATGATGATTCCTATACTCATAAATTAAGACTTCGCGGCTACACCTGCTTAGATTCAAAAGTTTAAGGTAATCGACCATTCTATATACAAACAAATGATGATATATACTCATAAATTAAAACTTTTCTACGCGGCTACACCTGCTTAGATTCAAAGTTTAAGGTAATCGATCCATTCTATATACAAATAAATGAGATGTTATATTACAAATTAAGACTTCTCTAGCGCTACACCTGCTTAGATTCAAAGTTTAGTAATCGATCCATTCTATATACAAATAAATGATGATTATATACTATAAATAGACTTCTCTACGGCTACACCTGCTTAGCGTCAAAGTTTAAGGTAATCGATCTATTCTTATACGAATAAATGATGATTATATACTCATAAATTAGACTTCTACGCGCTACCTGCTTACGATTCAAAAGTTTAAGGTAATCGATCTATTCTATATACAAATAAATGATGATTATATACTCAAATTAAAACTTTCTGCATGGCTACACCTGCTTAGATTCAAAAGTTTAAGGTAATCGATCTATTCATATACAAATAAATGATGATTATATATAAATTAAGACTTCTCTACGCGGCTACACCTGCTTAGCGTCAAAAGTTTAAGGTAATCGATCTATTCTATATACAAATAAATGATGATTATATACTCATAAATTAAAACTTTCTACGCGGCTACACCTGCTTAGATTCAAAAGTTTAGGTAATCGATCCATTCATATACAAATAAATGATGATTATATACTCATAAATTAAGACTTCTCGCGGCTAACCTGCTTAGATTCAAAGTTTAAGGTAATCGATCCATTCTATATACAAATAAATGATGATTATATACTCATAAATTAACTTCTTACGCGGCTACACCTGCTAGTCAAAAGTTTAAGGTAATCGATCTATTCTATATACAAATAAATGATGATTATATACTCATAAATTAAGACTTCTCTACGCGGCTACACCTGTAGCGTCAAAGTTTAAGAATCGATCTATTCTATATACAAATAAATGATGATTATATACTCATAAATTAAAACTTCTCTACACCTGCTTAGCGTCAAAAGTTTAAGGTAATCGATCTATTCTATATACAAATAAATGATGATTATATACTCATAAATTAAGACTTCTCTACGCGGCTACACCTGCTTAGCGTCAAAGTTTAAGGTAATCGATCATTCTATATACAAAGTAAATGATGATTATATCTCATAAATTGTGAACTTCTCTACGGCTACACCTGCTTAGATTCAAAAGTTTAAGGCAATCATCCATTCTATATACAAATAAATGATGATTATATACTCATAAATTAAGACTTCTACGCGGCTACACCTGCTAGATTCAAAGTTTAAGGTAATCGATCCATTCTATATACAAATAAGATGATTATATACTATAAATTAAGACTTCTCTACGCGGCTACTACGCTTGGTCAAAGTTTAAGGTAATCGATCTATTCATATACAAATAAATGATGATTATATACTCATAAATTAACATCTCTACGCGGCTACCCTGCTTAGTCAAAAAGTTGGGTAATCGACTATTCTATATACAAATAAATGATGATTATATACTCATAAATTAAGACTTCTCTACGCGGCTACACCTGCTTAGCGTCAAAAGTTTAAGGTAATCGATCTATTCTATATACAAATAAATGATTGATTATATACTCATAAATTAATACTTCTCTACGCGGCTACACCTGCTTAGCGTCAAAACTTTAGGTAATCGATCCATTCTATATACAAATAAATGATGATTTATACTCATAAATTAAAACTTCTCTACTCGCTACACCGCTTAGAGTCAAAACTTTAAGGTAATCGATCCATTCTATATACAAATAAATGATGATTATATACTCATAAATTAAAACTTCTCACCCGGCTACACCTGCTTTAGAGTCAAAACTTTAAGGTAATCATCCACTTCTATATACAAATAAATGATGATTATATACTATAAATTAAAACTTCTCTCCCGGCTACAACTGCTTAGAGTCAAAACTTTAAGGTAATCGATCCATTCTAAATACAAATAAATGATGATTATATACTCATAAATTAAAACTTTCTACCGCATTTACACCTGTTTAGGAGTCAAAACTTTAAGGTAATCGATCCATTCTATATACAAATAAATGATGATTATATACTCATAAATTAATACTTCTCTACGCGGCTACACCTGCTTAGAGTCAAAACTTTAAGGTAATCGATCCATTCTATATACAAATAAATGATGATTATATACTCATAAATTAAAACTTCTCCGGCTACCTGCTTTTAGAGTCAAAACTTTGGTAATCGATCCATTCTATATCACAAATAAATGATATTATATACTCATAAATTAAAACTTCTCTACCCGCTACATCCGCTTAGAGTCAAACTTATGGTAATCGATCTTATATACAAATGAAAATGATGATTATATACTCATAAATAAAACTTTCTACCCGGCTACAATCCGTTTAGAGTCAAAACTTTAAGGTAATCCCAGTCCATTCTATATGGGGCATACAAATAAATGATGATTATATACTCATAAATTAAAACTTCTCTACCCGGCTACACCTGCTTAGAGTCAAAACTTTAAGGTAATCGATCCATTCTATATACAAATAAATGATGATTATATACTCATAAATTAAAACTTCTCTACCCGGCTACACCTGCTTAGAGTCAAAACTTTAAGGTAATCGATCCATTCTATATACAAATAAATGATGATTATATACTCATAAATTAATACTTCTCTACGCGGCTACACCTGCTTAGCGTCACCTATCTCAACGGGCACTTTTGTTCGGCACGGAATTTTTGGCCCATAGACATAATATTAAATGTTAGCCTTCATTAACAGCCCCTGAAACCCCTTTAAATGGCCGGGTTCGTCGCCTTCAACTTCAGTGAGGCACGTTCCATTGAGTTTTCATTAAGAGAAAAGGAAGGAAGGAAAGACAAAAAAAATCATAGTGTTACAAACATGGAAAGTCGCTTTCCAGCAATGTGAGTCTTATGGTTGTGAAGAGAGTTTTGCAGGGGTAAGATTGAATGACAGGCGGTGACCAGGCTGGACCCCTGAGCTTGGCGACTTTAGCGAAAAATCGACTATTCCAGAAAATGCGATAATTTTCTCGATATCTCTATTAGGAGCCGAGATCCGGATTTCTCCAGATGATTCCATGTGACGTCATGACCTGTCGGGGAGACTATAAAAGAACCGAGCTCGGATCACAGAGAATTAGTGTGTTGATCGACTGGGAACGTTTTTGGTGTGCGAGCGCCTCCGAGGAGTCACTTACAGTTTCGTTTGCAGTTCGAGTTGGAAAGCTGGTGGGCTGACTGTTATTGAAAGTGCTGTTACTGTCATTTTTAACGATTTTTTTTGTCAGTTTGCGTTTCTAATCTGTATAAGAGCTATTGTTCCTGTTACCTATGCTTCGTGTTTTCCAGAATATTCTTGAATAAACCGTCATTCTCCATTATCCTGCCAGTTGGGATGTTTCCTCCATACAAACACATGAATGAAATCAATCAATTCCCATTGCAAAATGAACTTCGGCAACTACCGAGGCGGGGCATTCATGAGTGCGTTTGTGCCTTTCCGGCGCTGATTCGGATTCTGACTAAGAAGCTGCTGATATGGGTTGCGATCATCAGAGCTTTATGGACTTTAGGAAGGATAGGTGGCATTATTATCCTTTCATGAATAAATACCTACGATGCCAGTAGGGATTTATTTTTCCAATTTAAAAAAAATAAAATTGAAAAAGTTACTCTCGAAAAAGCTGAAAGATAAAAGAAAACAAATTTTTCAAAAGAAATTGGAAATTTTCGAAGTATTTCGTACTTTAGACAGTTCTTAAAATTCGTTTAATCTGAAATCGCGAATTAAGGCTTGTTTAAATACTCGTTTCTTGCTTCCAAACGTGAATCCTTTTTAGAGCGGCCACCTCTCTTAAGGTATCCGACTGGTTTAAAATCGTCGTTTTTGATGAAATTATCAAAAAATATTTTATGACTTAATTTTGTAGCCTGTTTAACCAGCTTTCTAAAACTGTCTCACCTTTTACTCTACGTGAATTACAAATGGAGTTACAGCTGTTTTATTACCGAACTGTATGCATTATTTTATGTTGCATGAAAACTTTAAATGTGGTTTCTGAGAAATGATATTTTTGAGGAAAACTGTCTACCGTAACAATGATTTCTCAAAAAGTTATTCAGGTATTGATATGAAATTTTCTGAGATTGTTTTCTGTCATATGCTCGATGTTTTCCTCTAAAAACTAAGGTCAATTTTAAAATCAAGTATTATTTTTAAATGCCTGAATATAAAGGAAAAGCATTTTTTATGAAAAATTACCAGTTTAGTAACTATGTTCAGCTATATCTCAAAACTATTTTGAAGTACAAGAAATATTTTAGAACATAATACAAATAACTGTCATAAAAATGTACTCCTACAAGGATTTATGTATATTTAGAATATGATTTTGTCTATGACTGTTAGCGTAAGGCAAATATTTTAGTCATTTTTCTTCAAATTTCTCAGTTTTTTAAAACAAATATTATTTTGAAAGCCTAATTTTACAATATTTTCATAGTTTCAAAACATATGCAGTTGAAAAATAACATTAAAAATATATATAAGTTATTTTTCAAAAAAATGTCTCCGAACACAGTCGGATACCTTAAGAGGAGAATTTTCTTGGGAACGCAAGGTGGCCGCTCTACCGAGCATAAACTTTTGACATTTTTTGAGTAAAACCGTTCCTTTTTCTCATTTCAATTTCAAACATTTCTAGAAATAGAATTAAACCTGTGATGTCAAACACTTCTGGGAGCTCTGATCAGTGAATCAGCGTCAGACTCAGCAGTGTTTTAATAAATCGAAAAGCGTCGTCCGTTCTTAAACTTAGCGAAAACTAAAAGCCTTTCCTACATGTAATCTGTTTGACAAACAAAAGCTAAATACACAAGAACCGTTGGGAATAGAGCGCCGAATCACGGTTGGACAGAGCTGAAAAATTAAAGCGAGAAGATGATTTTTCTGTCGGGAAAAGTATTAAGGAATTAGAAAAAAGCAAAGCCTTGAATGTCGAGGTCAGAGAAGCGCTGTGCATAGAGAGAGAGAGAGAAATTGTAATGGAGGGATTTGAAAGAAAATTCTCTGGAGATTTTGGAAAGCTTCTTCGATTTCGGGTATCCGCTCAAAGTCGCTTCGGTTGAAGGAGAGTGAAAATGTAATTGCTTTTTCATGCAGAATCAGATAAACAAAATGATGCAAAAGAGATTTATTCTTATAGTCAACTGCTCTTTTGAGTTGTAATTAAATACAAATAAACAAATCACGATTTTGACTCCACACCATTTTTAGAAGTGAATCGCAACGAATTCTGTTCATTTCGCTCGATGAAGAAGAGGAGGTTTTAAACAAAAGTATTCGTAGTACGCGTTATCAAACTTTGCACATTTTTGCGTATTTCTCTGAAGATGAGAAACAACAGCAAACAGTCTGGTACTGATTTGGTTTAGTTTAATTTAGCTACATCAGCGTCTCGTTTTGAAGTTGCTTGAGAACTACACTATCTGATCAAAAGTATCCGGACACTTTCGGATCTTCACATTTTTTTAGAATTTCTACTGAAAGGCTAAACTGATTACCCTTAAACTTCGACCCTGTAAAGAATAGACTCTAACTCACATTTTACAGTGAAGATTTGGTAATAAGGGCAATTAGGGGACCGTCTGCAAATTGGTGAAGACGAAAATTTCAGTACGAGATGAAACTTTCAGTAATGGTTATATTTGATGAGCACAATCTTTACATGACTTTTCGTAAGAGGAGCACAGGTATTCGGGAAGATATAAAGGTGTTCTTAAAAATTCCCAAACTTTCCCGCCTGTTTTTGCTTATAACATGCAGAGTTTTCCGTTATATTATACGAAACTTGCAGAAGAAATGATAATATGTTAGAGAAGTATTGTGTAAAAATTAAAAACAAAATTGCATATTAGAGAAAATATGAGTATTTTTAGTAAATAATATTTTACTGCGCATGCGCGAGACATCGCGTATTTTTTTTCCATAACTTAAAAACCAGATATGTAGGACAAGTTATGTAAAAAATCCAGTCAAATATCATTAACATTTAGAAAGGTATCAGCATTGCAGTAAACTGAATTTTTGCTTCCCTCTAAGAGAAACAAAACAATAAGGGGTTTTCGACAAATTGATATTTTTTAAACTTAATTTTCGAATAATTTTATGGAATTTAATAAAGATTGAACATGCTGAATACCCAGACATACTTATAAATTAAATTTCATAGTGTAAATTGCAGTTCGCCAATTACTATTCGAAAATTTAATTTAAAAAATTTCAATTTGTGGAAAAACCCTCGTCGTTTTGTTTTTATTAGAGGGAAGCAAAAATTCTGCTTACTGCAATTCTGATATCTTTCCAAATCTTAATGATATTTGACAGGATTTTTTACATATGTAATCTTATGAAGCATATCGGGCTTCGAAGTTATGAAAGAAAAATTATGCTGCGTCTCGTGCATGCGCAGTAAAATATTATTTATTACAATTACTCATATTTTCTCTAATATTCAAAATTGTTTTAATTTTTACACAATGCTTCTCTAACATATTGTTATTTTTTATGTAAGTTTCGTATAATATAACAGAAAACTCTGCATGTTATAAGCAGAAAACAGGCAGGAAAGTTCGGGAATTTTTAAGAAAACCTTTATATCTACCCGAATATTTGTGCTGCGTTTTTTTCATTAAAATATTATGCGCATCAAACATAACCATTTCTGAAAGTTTCAACTCGTTATAAGCTTTCTTTAAAGCGGGGTGGGTCAAAATAATTTTCGTCTTCATCAATTTGTAGACGGTCCCCTAATTGCCCTCAGGACCGAATCTTCACTGTAGAATGTGAGTTAGAGTCTATTTTTTACGTGGTAGAATTTAAAGGGCAGTCAGTTCAGCCTTTCCGGAGAAGTGTGAAAATCTTAAAGTATCCGGATACTTTTGATCAGATAGTGTGGTTTGGAATGGATCTTTTCATTTTGAATCTCGTTCTTTGCTGCCACACCTTCTCGAAGATTCTTCACTGCGCCGGAGATCTGGTATTGCTGCCCCAACACATGTATATTAATATAAAAGTAAAAATTTTTTCATACAACAGAAAATTTCTTTGACTATATTCGCCGTTCTTGGAAAGAATGTCGTTGAAGAGGTGTAGAATCGTCCCAACTTTGAATAGAGTTTCTTCTGATGCTGCTAGTCCGAAATATGTTACTTAATTTTATGCAGAACATGAAACATTTCGCACTTAGTAAAGACGTTAATAAAGTAAAATAATAGAATATAAAAAATTATAGAATATAGCATGCAAACACAAAGACACATTAATATTTAAAGAAATAAAATAAAAACAATTGAATGCCGAACAAGCTTTTTTAGGACTGAATGCTTTGCATTCGAGTTAGATGGAAAAAACTGAAAAAGAAAACACTCCATTTCACTTCACTTTTTTGCACCTAACAGCCGAAATTCGCCTCGCTAGAGGAAAAATACTTTGGATAGTCAAAATGCATTATGGAGGCACTTAAATGCAGTGGCAGACGTGTAAAAGACGTAAAAAAGTATGGATTAATGATATTTTGACAGCATATTGTGTCACTAAACACTGTGAGAAAGAGTTTGGAAGAGGTTGCAACAATGTACACATTATCGACAATCGTAAGATTTGGCGACATTTGTCATACTCTTGAATAAAATTGGGCTAATATCCACATTATGTGGTTTATTAGAGATAAATTATTGTTCAATTAACTTAGATAAAAATGTGTGAGAAAAAACATGATAATTATATTTCTTATCATACACTGGAAGTCGCCAAATTTGACCGCGGACCCTAGATTGCATTGATATCATAACTTTAATTCTATTAAATATTTGGGCCATAAAATAGACCCAAATATTTAATAGAGTAAAATGTTGTAACGGTGTGAATGGAGTGTATAAAATCATTTTTAAAAGAAGACACTACATGATTAGATCTAGAGAACAAATGCTTAGATTCAGGCATTATCCATTAATTATTTTAACAAAAGACGAAAAGTCCTGGCGCTGTTTTAATTTAAGTAGGCATATATGTCATTATATCCTCAAATAGGATATTTCTTCGGCTACAATTAACTATGATGATTTTAGTGAAATAGTTTTTAAAAAAATAAGGGAATTCTTTTCGTTTATGTCCAAAGGCTGTTTAGATTGCACCACAAATAGTTGCCTAAATTGGACGATTTAAATCAATGGGATTATTATCCGAAACTACGGGAATAGCTCAGAAAGCTGTTTATCACCACTAATAGTTTTTCTTATAAATTGGAACTGGAACATTTCGAAGCAAAGACAATAACAGGACACTTAATCATCAAATGTTGGATCAAAAAGTATAAATATTAAGGATACGTTTCATTTGTGAGGAAACAAAGGGCTAAGAGGAAGTGATACAGTACATAAAATATCATACTTCAAATGTTAGGTCAAAAAGTATAAAAGTTAAGGATACATATCCTTTGAGAGGAAACAAAGGAAGAAGAGGAAGTGATACAATGCATAAAATATCATACTTCAAATGTTGGATCAAAAAGTATAAACTTTAAGGATACATATCCTTTGTGAGGAAACAAAGGGAGAAAAGGAAGTGATCAGTGCATAAAATATCATACTTCAAATGTTGGATCAAAAGTATAAACTTTAAGCATACACATCCGTTGTGAGGAAACAAAGGGAGAAGAGGAAGTTATAAAGTGCATAAAATGTCATACTTGGGTTCATGCATTGTGTGCTGGTGTGAATTGAATTCGAGAATCAAAAATGCTTTTGCTTTCAATGTACTTAAAGTAATTAATGGTCCTGTATGGATAACTGTTTTCCTCGATTGGGCCGATGACACATATAACGATGATTTTCAGGAATCGATGAATAACTTGTACAGAAATACTACTGTACGCATGTGTGACAACACCAGAAATACTGGAACCTATCGTAAGTGATTGATAAAATCTCTACTGTGGACTCTTTCGGAATTCAGCTGAGCGGGAAGTGGTCGATTGGTCTTACTGATGAAGCACTTTCCTGAAACTCCATGAAAAGTTGAGAGTTGAGTTGATCTCACCCACACTCGGCTGCGCATTCCTGGTGTGTCAGTTGATTTAAACCGCTTTGAACGAAAGCAATCTTTTTCAACTCATCCCTGGCTTTAATAAAGCTATCAAAGTGTGACTTGAATCCTGCGCGCACTTCTGAGCTCTTCAACTTTTGGAGCAGCGTTCGACATTTTGCCGCCGTAGAAAAGTGACACTATTCTTTACATATTGAGCCCCGGCCGGGACAGGCAGGCCAATCTCCCGGTCTCTTTTCAGCGCCATTTCTTTTCCATTCAGTTCTTTCAGAATATGGGGTGGCGGAGAGAGAAAAAATAAAGCGGAAGATACCACCCCTTCGTCATTGCAGCAGTCTCTTTTTTGGTATTTGACTTTACAACTTTCTCCGAAGACGAAGCAGTAACTGCGAAGATATAAAATATATTTCAAGTTAAAGTTTGTTGGGTCTCATGCAAAAAACCATAAAGCATGGTTCCGTGTACTATAAATGGAACTTATCACTGGGAGCTATATATATTACTTTAATGCTGAGAATGCACCGATTGATTAATGCAGAGCTCTGTCATTTCTCGATTGCGCTGTTAATAAAAAAAGTAAATATTTACAACCTGAAAGCTAGAGAGGATGAGTCATCATGTTTTGCATATTCAAAGATTATTTAGGACAAAATTGTAAGCATGTGAAGTAGGACGAAAAGAAAATAAAACCTTAGTTTCTTGACAACTAGCTTTTGAGGAACTGTTTAAATTTTAACATTGTGCATTTAACTCCTTCAGAGGTGAATTAAAACATATTTAATGCGCCATCTTTAACCCTTTCTGGCATCAGGCATTCATTTTTTAAAATGCGAAGAAAAAACATCATGAATGGCTTAACTTATTGTTTAGACATAGAATTTACAAAAAAAACACCCTCACTTTGCGGTCGTTTGTTGTCCTCTTGGGGACCCCTCATAGAGGACCCCTTGGACATCTTCATAAGTCAAAAAATGTTAAGTTTACACAAATCATGAAACTTCTAAAATATTGGGAAAATTGTCGAGTAAATTATAAAGTAGGTCAAGAACTCAAAAAAATCACTATCTCTGAGTCAAGAAATTTGGGCATTTTAAATCAATTTTTCGGAAATAAAAGCATTTCACTGTGCTGCCATCTACATTCTAAAGGAGAACTATCAGCTGCCTTTTCCTGCAATTTTCGGGTTTCAAAGTGGAAATGGATTTTTAGAAAATTTTAGTTGGTGTCCTCTTTTGCAACCACTGCGGAAAAGGTTAGAGTCGATTTTAAAGGAGTCTGTTGAAACTAAATTGACAAAAGTACAAAATTATTAGGAAAAATTAATCTTATCTTATTTTTGCAGTTGTTATCAGGAACACTTGATATGGATTATAATTAAAATTCAATTACAAAAAAAATGTAAAAAGAACCTTTTCTCAAATTGACCCTGGAATTTGACTGAATATACTCGAAGAAGGAGGAAGTATGGAGGAAGAAAAACGTCAAAATTTTAGTAATAGATGGCGCTTTACATGTCATAAGACGGAGATATGGGTTCAGTGACCTGTATTGCCCAATGCGACAGCTATTGCGTGGGTCGCAGGTTAAACCAATTGTATTGTTCAAAGTGCACGACTGTAACGGTTTTTTACTTTAAAAAATAGTGAATAAAACAGTGACTTCCAAGTGATTCCGCAGTTACGGCACTCTTAGTTGAAGTCCATCCACCACGACAAGGTGGTGCCACATCGGATAAAATGAAATCGTTTTTCAACTGTCTGAGGTCAAAACCGCAGAAAAAAAAGTAAATCGTTTTTCAACTGTCCTGGGTCAAAAACCGCAGAAAAAACTGAAATCGTTTTTCAGACTGTCCTGAGGTCAAAACCGCAGAAAAGAAAAATGAAATCGTTTTCACTGTCCTGGGGTCAAAAACCGCAGAAAAAAACAATCGTTTTCACCTGTCCTGGGTCAAAACCGCAGAAAAAGAAACAATGAAATCGCTTTTTAACTGTCCTGAGGTCAAAACCGCAGAGAAAGCAACAATGAAATAGGTTTTAACTGTCCTGGGTCAAAACCGCAGAGAAGCAACAATGAAATCGCTTTTAACGTCCGAGGTCAAAACCGCAGAAAAAGCAACAATGAAATCTGTTTTTCAACAGTCCTGAGTCGCAGAAAAAAGAAACAATGAAATCGTTTTTCAACTCCTGAGGAAAAACCGCAGAAAAGAAACAATGAAATCGTTTTCAACTGTCCTGAGGTCAAAACCAAAAACAAATGAAATCGGTTTTAACGTCCTGAGGTCAAAAACCGCAGAGAAAGCAACAGTAATAGGTTTTAACTGTCCTGGGGTCAAAACCGCAGAAGAACAATGAAATCGCTTTTAACTGTCCTGAGGTCAAAAACCGCAGAAAAAGAAACAATGAAATCGTTTTTCAACTGTCCTGAGGTCAAAAACCGCACAAAAAGCAAGAATGAAATCGTTTTTCAACAGTCCTGAGGCCAGAAACCGCAGAAAAAGCAACAATTCAATCGGTTTTTGACTATCGCCATGCTTTCTCAAACGTTCAATGTGCTGTCCACCGTTTTCTGCCACAAGTTTAAACCGAGAAATAGCGTGTTCCCGAACAGATTGGAGTGTGTTGATGTTGTGAATGTGTTGCGAAGTGCGTGTCTTGAATTTACCTAAGTTTTCAATCGGACCACTGAACACAACATGTTTCAGATATTCCCACAGACAGAAATCACAAGGATTAAGGTCAGGTGATCTCGGCGGCCAGTTTGTTGGAAAATGACGGCTGATAATCTTATCATTTCCGAAATGCAAGGCTGAGCACTCGCTAAACAGGATTTGCAATGTGCGGAGGAGCGCCGTCTTGCATGAAAATTGTTTGTTACTCACACTTGCACACTTTTGAAGTGCTGGAATGGCGTGATTCATAACGTACACCATTCTCGGTACAGGTAACCGGACCCGCAGAACCAACCTCCTGGAAAAATAATGGACTTTCAGCTAAGAGTCCCACAACTGCCGAATGACTTGGAAATTATTGTTTCATTCGGTGATTTTTTCAGTAAAAAACCATTACAGTCATGCACTTTGAACTGTACATTTCGTTCAACCTGCAATCCATGAAATGGAAGTCTCATTGGTTAGCCAAAGTCACTGACCGAACCAATGTACATTTTATGACGTGTAAAGCTCCATCTATTGCTAAAAGTGTGAACTATTTTTTTTTTCTTCTGAAATACTTTTTCCCCTTTCTTCGAGTATATCCAGGTCAAATTCCAGGTCATTCTGACGAGTGGTTCTTTTTTCACAGCTTTTTGAAAGTCGAACTTTAATTACAATCATCGTATAAGTACAGGAAAATCCGGATTTGCAAGTTAAGTACAGTGAGTACCCGATTCATTGGAGAAAATCCTCAACTATTTTTGTAAATAGCAATACAAATTTTTGTAAATGGCAATTATACTATTTACTATTACTATAGCAATATAGTAATAGTAAATAGCAATTATACTATTTTTTTAAATTTTACAATAATTTTTGTAAATAGCAATTATACTATTTACTATTACGAATTATACTATTAATGTATTGGTATTTACAAATTTTTTGTAAATAGCAATACAAATTTTTGTAAATAGCAATTATACGAGGAATAATCTCGATACCAAAGAATTTAACCTAATTTTTTAAAATTTATAGCAGGTCTTATTAGTAATATAAAGGAAATATACTACTATATAACTGCTGAATTACTGCTATTGCTGAAATTTTAAGTTTTTATATCGAATGCTATTTTTTATTTTACACGACGCGTGTACCGTCAACCTCACTAAAATAAATATTTGGATTTATGTGTATACACTTCGAACATATTTAACCCTCTGACACCGAGAGAGGCGGTCTAAAAATTTCCCTTTAACAGAGAAGAAGGCCGGTTTGAAGCGGTTGACTTCTTTCGAGGGGAGGTGAGGTTCCGAGATCGTTTAGGAGATAAGCGCGGTAGGTGGTCCAATTATCCTTGCAAACCGCAGCCCATTTCCGTGCGCCTTAAGGGAAGGTTATAGCAGGGGTGGGGTGGTAAATGACCACCCAGTTTGGGAGAGTCCAATTCATGTCGCTTCCTCCCAAAAGTTCCCACTTTTAAAAGAGCTATAAGAAAAAGTCGCCTGGGTTTAAAGAGTTAATTGGTTAAAATACCTCTCGGTCAAAATTATTCAAAGTTGAAAGACAGCCCAACCGCCAGTGCTTTTGAGTTCTACCGTTGTTACTGCACTCATAAGAAGCTAAACCGCAAGGATAGTTACCGGCAATCTCGAAACAATGCGCTGCCTGAAACAAAAGCCGTCTTCACCTCACTAGTAAATTTTAAAATGACACCCCTTTCAGCGCCTAATCTTTCTTAATAATAAATTAGGGGGGTCCGTTATCAAAACGCCGTATTTTGCTCTGTATATCGTGTTGCCTTTTTGATTTATGCCTCGCAGTTTATCAGCATTTATCCGCACGCCCACCTTCCTAATGAATGCAACATTACTCCCCTTTAAGTCGTTTTCATTATCTTGCCTCTTCATTGAATGAGCCGATCGACTTAATAATTATTCGATGCCGTGTTATAGAGGAGAGTAATTGGGATGTCAATTACCATTAATCTCCGCGGCCGATCCCGAGATTAACATTTGCGATATTTTCATAGCCGAATATTTGTAAAGATAAGGCGCAGTATGGTTCGTCATAAATTGCTGTGATTAACATAATTAAAACAACTGGGAGTTTTTTTAAACATGTAAATTGTTTTAGGGATGGTTCGATATGGTAAAAAGGGAGGGAAATTAGTACAATGAAACTTTTGGTTTTCAAAGTTGTCATGGTGCTAGATTCCTTAAAAGAATACTACCTTTCACAATAATAGTTACAATTCATAAAATTTAGCAAAATTAATTAATTGAAATTAAAATAAATTAAAATAAAATGAAAACATATTTTGCATTAAATAGAAAGGCGCATATGCAGCCAAATCTAATAAAATACAAAGACAAATAATAGAAATATAAATTAAAAGGAAAATAAATTAAAAGAAACAAAAAGTAAACAATAGTAATAATGAAAACAATAAACGTTTTTGCGCGCAAACGCAGCAGCTAAAAGTAAATGATTCAACAAAAAATTTTTTAAAGATAACACAACAAAAACTATAAAATAAAAAACCAAAGATTCTCTAATACTTAAAACACTTTACAAAAGTTAGAAATTATTCAAAATGGAAAGGAACTAAAATGGCGCACTCATCAGAAACCACACGCCATTATTAGTTCAAAAAGGACAAAATTTTCTGCAGAAAGGAATGACAAAAAGTCAAAATTTATTCCCTCCTGTGGTCTGAATTTTGTCCGGCCACAAAATAAAGAACATAAATCCAACAAATTACCAAATCCATAATCAAAAGAAAGAAAGTTAAACATATTCACTCTCTTTCAAAATCAAGCCAAGCAGAAAAGAAAGCCATGGATAAAAACAATCGACGAGCTAGAAGCTAGCCAGTAGCTCCATCTATGAAGAAAAATTCGAATTATTTCGCAGGAGAACAAAAACTATTTTTTATTAAGAAATCAAGTTTAAGGAAATTTTATCTACCTTTTACAACGATTCTTATGACACGACTTATGCAGTCAATATTATTACAATGATTCTTATGACACGATTTATGCAGTCAATATTATTACAATGATTCTTGTGACACGACTTATGCAGTCAATATTATTACAATGATTCTTATGACACGACTTATGCAGTCAATATTATTGCAATGATTCTTATGCAGAACCTCACCGATCATGACCCCTAGAACCCGTAACTAAAGCTATCATTCCTTTAAAAGTTACATACACATACATACACAAGGAGTAATCTGTACTAATAAAAAGATGTGTGTATGTAAGTAGCACGTTTTTCTCTTAATTAATTTTTGATTTTTATTTACATATTATAAGTTGCATACAAGGGTCCAGAGTTTTTTCCCTTGGACCAGACAGGAAGACTTAACTTCTTACGAATTTTCTCTAAACGTTGATAAAAATCTACAGTTTTGATGTAAAAAACGTATACCGAATTTCATCCTTCTAGCTCAGTTTTGAGTAAATGTGGTCCCAGGCAGGCAGACATAATCCCCAAAGTGGGTTTTACGGACTCAGAGAGAACTTTACTTTACTTTACTTTACACTATGACACACCCCTGTCTCCAGATATACGAATCTCCGGTTTGCAGTTTGGATAGGTGTGCGTAGAGAATCTTTATTGATTCCATCTGAAATGACTTCTAGTTTCTGTGCTGAGTAATAAATATTACAACAAAGTTCCTCGAAAATTAGGATTTTGATTTCCAATATTTCAAACGGTTTACCTTTAGTGATAAAAAGTAGTTCTGGTAAAATTATAATAGACCATTATAGAACCATATTTAATTTAAATATACAAAAATAAGCGCTTGTGAAACATTAGTTGAAACCATTGGAAAATGGAGTTGTTACAGCTATCAATATATTAGTTGAAGTGATAACAAAAGTATGATTTACGAAACCTTGCATTGGTAGATTGCTATTTAAATTTACATGTCAAACATAAACGCACATCAAAAATTATTTTCAATTAAAATACATATGGTTTCAGATAAACGTGAGAATTCCTCAAAACCTCGAGGTCAAATTACTATAGTTTCTCTTTGGATACTGCTTATAAGAGAAAAAATATAATTTAATGCAATTTAACTAGTATTCCTTTTCTAGAACATTACCTGCCTACCAGAAAGTTCAAGGTGCAGAAAAAAATATTAGTACATGAAAACATGAATTATCATAAAGGTCACATTCCCTAAAATAATTTCAGTAATATGATCTTCTTAGCTTGCTTTAAGTTGAAAATGTTCTTCTTAAATACCAGAATAATCGGTTGGAAAGAAAAGCATCAGCAATTTTCTATAAAAATTTCAAAGTTCTGCTGCAGATAAAATAATATTATTGTTAAAAAATTCTTTATAAGATAATCAAATACTCTATCTTCTAACAAAATAAAGGAACTGCATAAAAGAAAAATATAAACACTACGCTTAAATGTGGTGGCAGGATTATGGCAAAAAAAGGAACCTGATCATTTTTTCAATAAATATATCCTTTAATATTCATTTCTTTAAAAATATTTATCAATCTTTTTTTTTCTTTTTTCAAACTTATTTGAAATGCAAAACCCTCTCTTAACCAAAAAAAACGAACAACATAAAAAATCTAATACTTCTGGAAATATTTAATTCTTTTGTTATGTTTTCTCCAAAATATAATTTTTCATTGAACAGGAAAAGGATTTAATGGAAATTTATACCTTAGATAAAAAAAACAATTTTAATCTGAGTTAATTAAAAAAATATTTGTTGTTTAAAAATGCTCTTTAAAATATGATAAAAGTGATCTTACCCCTCTCCTCAGAAATACATGAATCTGGAGGAGCGCATAAAAATGAATTGTCATTTTCATTTCAAATGATTCTTGTAAAATTTGTAAAGATATATATTCTTACTCATCTTTTTATTTTTATAAAGATTTTCTGAAACATTTTCCTTATAGAAAGTTTTATGGCATCTAATTAATGATTTTTTATTAACTAAGTCTTATGAATAACTACAAAATGAAAAATGTAATCTAGAAATTACACTATTCGTCTATATTAAACTGATTTCAAACCAAATATTAGTTGATTTCTTTGCAACCTATAATTTCTAAAAGCTGAAGAAAAGTACAAATACTCAAAATAATAAATTGCATTATAATTATCTCTTCAAAGTATTTTAGATTTTAGCTCTTGAAATTCTAGTGCAGACTTAATGCATATTTTCCACAGAAAGTTTACGTTTGCAGTAAGTGTTCCTAAAAAAACTTCGATACTATTTAGCGAAGTCGATAATATCAGCCTATGAATGTCTGAAACAATAGGTATCGACTTTCTAAAATCATCGATACATTTGTTGATTCAATTCAATACTGATGAATTACTTCTCAGTAGATAATCTTCAAACCATCGAGAATTAAAACCACAGATTAAAATCCATCGATAGTCAAAACCATCGAATTTGGAACCGTCGGTACCTGGAAGACTATCGACTTGAACTATCGATGAGCTTTGAAAACCACTATCGCGAACTATCGTAGGTTTGAAGCTACGCGAACTATCATAGTTTGAAAAACTACCGAGCTTGAACTATACAATTTTGAAGACTATCGACTTGAACTATCGATAGTTTGAAAACTATCGACTTGAACTATCGTGAGTTTGAAGACTATCGGCTTGAACTATCGATAGTTTGAAAACTATCGACTTGAACTATCAATAGTTTGAAGACTATCGACTTGAACTATCGATAGTTTCAAAACTATCGATTGGAAGACCGCCTATCGATAGTATTGCCGTAGAGAAAACTATCGATACTATCCATGGTTTTGAAACTATCGATAGTTAAATCGATAGTTTGGGAAAACTAGCGACCGCACTATCGATAGCTGAACTATTGATGTTTAAAGAATACTTGTTTGCAGTTCGACTATCCGAGTTGCTTCGGCGTTTGCCTTAATTCGGCTCTAGTGCTCAACTTGAACATGTGTTTACCTACATTTCGTAGAATTAAATTTTTATTTTTAATCACATTTTTTTTCACATGTCTTCTTGCTCTCATTTTTCTTGTTTTACGCCTTCCTAAGAGGAATGTTCCACTATTTGAAAGTGATTATGACTGAACCATGCCTTGATATCTCGCTGTGTGCGTAGCCATGATGTTGTGCCGTGTGCGTAGTTGTATAATATTGTGTGCTTATATTCGTATTTCTTTTCATATTTTCTATATGTTGATAAATGTCCTGTCCTGAAGATCTTCGACTAAGTGATTCTTGTAGAAGAAACAAATACTATAATATTCTTCTAAATCACCAACTACACTGAAGAGCCAAAAAACTGGTACACCTTCTTAATATTGTGCCGGTCCGAAATGAGCACGCAGAAGTGACGCAAAACGACGTGGCTTGGACTCGACTGGTGTCTGAAGGTATCCTGGAGGAAATTTACACCATTAATCCTGCAGGGCAGTCAACAAATTCATAGGAGTGCGAGGTGGTGGAGATCTCTTCTCAACAGCATGTAGCAAGGCATCCCGGATATCTTCAATAATGTGCATCTCTGGGGATTTAGGTGGCCGATGGAAGTGTCAAAAGTCAGAAGAGTACTGCTGGAGCCACTTGGTAGCAACTCTCGACTAGTGGGGTGTCGCATTGTCCTGCTGTAATTGTCCCAATCCGTCGAAATGCACAATGGACATGAATGAGTGTAGCTGATCGGACAGGATGCTTAAGTACCTGTCACCTGTCAGAGTCGTCTCTAGACGTATCAGGGGTCCCATATCACGCCAACTGCACACGTCCCATACCATCACAGAGGTTCCACCAGATTGAATAGTCCCCTGTTGACAAACAGTGTCTATGGATTAATGATGTTGTCTCCATACTTGTACACGTGGATCCGTCCGATACAATTGGAAACAAGACTCGTTAGACCAGGCAACGTGTTTCCAGTTATCAACAGTCCAATAGTAGTGTTGTCGGGCCCAGGCGAGATGTAAAGCTTTGTGCCGTGCTGTCAACAGCGGTACACGAGTGGGCCTAAGGCTCTGAAAGCCCATGTTAATGACGATCCGTTGAACAGTTCGGACGCAGACACTTGTAGATGCCCCATCATTGAAATCCGCGGCAATTTGAGGGAGCATTGCACGTCTGTCTCGTTTAAGGATTCGCGTCTGACGTCAATGGTACAGTTCTTTCAAGGTCTTTTCCCAGCCGCACCGATGTCGGAAATTTGATGTTTTACCGGATACCTGACATTCACGGTACACTCGTGAAATGGTCGTACGCGCAGATCCAAATTTCATCGCTACTTCGGAGATGCAGTGTCCCATCTCTCGTGCGCCGATTACAACGCCACGTTCAAAGTCACTTAAATCTTGATAACCTGCCATTATAGCAGCAGAAACCGATCTAATACATTTGTCAGACATCTGTTGTCTTATATAGGCGTTGCCGACCGCATCGGGTTACGATGATTGGTTGCATATCTCCGTTATTTGCATATGCACGCCTGTACCAGTTTGTCTGGCTCCTTAGTGTATGAGTGAGGAGACTAGAGAGAGTGTTCTCCCATCGACTTTCTTATAAGCCAACACAATACGGAGCGTTTTGTACTGTGTAGCATAATAAAGAAAACCGAGTACTGTCCATTTTTAGATACAGAAACCATCCGCGCTTTTGCGCATGCGCCAGTCGACTATGATTCCACCAAAACAGGGATGAGATGAAAGATGGAGGAGGAGACGTTTGCTTTTTAAACCAAACATTTGATTCAATAAATGATTATTTTGAATTAAAAGGAAGTAGTGCTATTGAAAACGAAAAGGAATATAAGCATCGGAAAAGAATGAGTAAAAGAAGCGTCTAACAAAGAACTCCAGAAAAGCTCTGTTGTTGGTCATTGCGTATCACCCCTTTGTTTAGTGAAATCGCCCAAAAGTGGTGGGTTCGACTCTGAAACGAACAGTATGCATTTTGGAAGTCTTTCTATCACCCGACTGGGCAAGTTTTTTATATGGAATTTTATTATTATAATACTATATATTGTTTAAAACCATATAATATTATGTAATACTATATAACTGATTTAATATAATAATATATAATTTATAATACTATAAGGTGCTATGGGAACTTTCATCTAAACCAGTTGTTGTCAAACAATGGATGCTTTTCATCCTATTAGCATAGAGTTTTTTAATAAATTGCAAGACAGTGACTGTGATTAAACAATAAGTCATAATAGCTATGGTTGTCCCAATTACAAGTATATTAGATTGAAATATTTTCCATGTGAATTTCACAAAATGGGTATTTTGGACTTGGTTGCCCATCTTTGGGTGAACTTTGCTAAAGCTTATCTCTGCGTTTTAAAGATTGAAATTGATGAAGATTTCTCGACGGAATTCGGGTGGAGATGCTAGTCTGGATAGGTCGCTGTGTGGTGGAGGCTCTATTCCTGAGATTGTCTAGATATCGAAATAGTGTACTTCTTATCGATTCTCACTCTTTACCTAAACTTAAAATTTTTTCGGGCCTTGTGTTCTAAATTTTCTGGACGCTTTCAAAATTATGAGTCTTAAAAATTGTTTTGTCAAGAACACCTCTTTTAAATATGGCTAATGGCTGGAGCTTGGCGTGGTTAGTTCCTGTGTTTGGGTGGTGGTGGAGCTCGGTTGTACCGGAAGGATGCAGCTCCAACAAGTCCGCCTGGACATGTTGCAGCAGCTTTTCCTTGGTAGAGCATCAGTTATATCCGGATACTTCGCAGGACGGATATCATCATCTCTGTTCCGTTCTTATCACCCGACTGGAACCAACATTCGGCACAGATCTATGACTTTGGTGGCAAGGCTTCATATCAAATTTTATTTGTCTAATTTGTTGAATTTCTGAGTTATCGCGTTTATATACCGTCGGAAAGACAGACCAACGGACAGTCAACCTTTTCACGGAATTAGTCGAAAAGCTGACCAACATCTGTAATTCTAGCGATAAAACTATGCGCCAAATTTCATTCATTTTTTTCGTTGCTCTTTTAAGTTATCGACTTCGCAAGCACGTGAACGGGCAGACAGACTTCCAGTCGAAATGTTGAAAGAAATCTACAATTTTCTTAACAACACCACGTACCCAATTTCATCCACCGCTTCCGAGTTACGGTGTTAAAGGCATAATTCCAAATAGGGTTTTTCTTATTCATAGAGGTGTAAACGTGGAGATCCATCGAATTTTTTTTTACGATTACTACGTTTTCAGTATTGTCAGAGCCGTCTTGAAAAATTTATTCCTGGAGTAGTGTAATTCGGTGCCCCACCAGAACCATAATAGAAATTTCAGCGCCTGCAGCCCAACGAAAATAACTAGCTAATGCATTAACTGAGGAGAAAAGCCACTTGTTCTCTGATCATCGCCTTACAATTTTGAAAATCGGCACCTTCTCAAAATAGGATTTGGAAAGCAGCTTCCGCCACCCTTGATTGTGTGCACGATTAATTTTAGCACGTTAATCGCCACGCTTGTTCGTGTGCACCATTAATTTTAACACGTTAATCGCCCCCTTGTTCGTGTGCACGATTAATTTTAACACGTTAATCGCCACCCTTTTTCGAGAGCACGATTAATTTTAACACGCTAATCGCCAGCCTTGTTCGTGTGCACGATTAATTTTAACACGTTAATCGCCACGTGAAGCAAGTGTGTCTCACAGGTAATGTATTTATTCTGGCCGTGTGAAACAAGCACGCTTCACGTGAATTCTTTTGCTTTTTTATCCGTAGCTCAGCGACGATTCATATTGGCCATATACAGGGTGACAATTATTGAGTTATATGGGAAAAACCTTGATAACCTTTGAACCGTTGGCGAGATTCAATTAAAATTTGGAGGTTGAATGCAAGGCATGTTGGGATTTTTTTGAGCATACGCACTCTTATTGTTGTTGTTCATTTTTCGTTGAAAAATGTCTAAATACAGCGTTTCTGAGCGTATATCGATCGTCAAAGCATACCATTCGAGCAATAGCAGCCCTATTGCGGCTCAAAGGAAATTTGCGACCGAGTACAAGCTGAAGAGAACCGGTCCAACTGTTATAACAATCCAAAATGTGATAGAAAAGTTCGAGAGAACTGGTGGTGTCGATGTCTCGACATTTCAGCGATTCTTGCAGAATTTCGTTCTTCGTCTGCGCCACGTCATAGCCATTCATGGCAAGCATATCGAACATGTCATAAACTAAATCCGAAGAATATCTGTAGTTACGTTTAAACTTGAATAAAATTTTTGAACTCGGTAGTTTTTCTAAAATTTTATTTTTTATTTCATATAGCTCAATAATTGTCACCCTGTAAATGCATAATGACAACTAAAGCGCGATCTCTGAAACAAAATATGCTGGTTGGCTTACGTAAAAGCCGCCAGTTTTGTTCCAGGAGGCCGCGTGAGACAAATTTGCTTCGTTCGATTGATTACGTTCAATAACATTACATTTGACAGTTTTTGTAAAAAGAATTATTTCATCACTATTTTTATGATTGTGCTTGTGTAATGAATCAGTTGTTTCCCATCGCCCAGCATGTCGAAAGATACTGTGGAGATTGTATTGTGGCGGTAAACCTGGAGTTTACGGTACGCACCTCGCCAATTTCTCGGCAAAAGAGAAATTAAACTTTATTCTGTGCCACGTACGTTAGCATTATATATATATAGAGAGAGATAGATAAAAAAATTATTTTTCTAAAAAAATTGAAATAAAACCAGTCTAGTAAATTTTTAAACGCCCTTGAATTAATGGCGCACCTGGGCTACAATCCAGTTAGCTTATTGCCTTTAGCAAACGAGGAAGTAAAAATTACTGCGCGTTTTTTCCCACACAAGCGTCACTGTAGTGAATCGGGGCGGCCCCCAACTGATGACGGCGCCCCATCATTTAGCGAAGCTCTGTTACGGCGCGAGTATAGATTCAGTCATCGTATGAGGGGCAAACACGCAAGAACCCACTTCTTGGAGTGCGGCCAGCCCATTAAAATGTGATGTATATCACACTATTCTTGCCCTCAGATTCGAATACATTAAAGCTTAATTATTGTTATGGGAATGTAAATCTTCGTTAAAGGGTTTTGTAAAGCTAAAATTATTGGCGTGAACTGCCAGAGAATTTCAACTAATTACTACACGCTCAATTACTCTTAAAGAACTCTTGTGCATAATTATCCCAACAATAGGCTTCGTACGGAATGTGTTTCAATTACTTACCGATGGCGCGTGCATGAAATTCTTCAGCTGTGGAAAAATGTCTGACTGCTCGTTTTGGAAAGGAGAAGTAATGGGAAATTTCCATTATAAAAACTATCATTTAAGACATTTCATGCAAAATTGTGCAGACGTAACGATTTCTTCCGATGCTTCAACAATTTTTGTAGCATGAGCTATGTGTTGCGCATGCTACGAGGATGGATCCAAAAAAAGGCTACAAGGGTAATTAAAAATTATTTATTAACTTTAGACAGAAAATATAAAAGAGAATTAAGGGATGTGCTTGCCGATCGCTTTTCCAAATAATCACCAATTCTATTGAGGCATTTATCTGAACGCAGGACCAACTTGTTTAACCCGGCTTGGCAGAAATCACTTCCCAGCTCATTGAGCCAGTTCTCGGCAACTGTTTTCACGTCACTGCCCGAAGAGAACCTTGTTCCTTCCTTCAATTTTTAAAAAAGGAAATAACCACTGGGCCATCGTGAAGCCATCCGACGCAAACGCCCTGTCATGTTGAGTGATGTTGTCATCCTTCTGCATGGCAATACCCATACTACTCTCAAAACTCAAGGATTGCTGCAAAAATTCAAGTAGGAAGTCTGGAGACCCCGCATAGAGCCCGGATTTGGTACACAATCTGGGCTCCAAACACTTATCTGGAACAAGGATCTCGTTGCTGAGAACTGGTTCAATGAGCATGGACTTGTTTCCTACTAAGACGGATTAAACAAGTTGGTCCTACGTTCAGATAAATGCCTAAATAGATTTGGCCATTGTGAGAAAAAGCGATCGGCAAGTATGACTCTCAATTCCTTTTTGTATTTTCTGTCTATTGTTATTAAATAATTTTTTATTACCCTTGTAAACTTTGTTTTGATCCATCCTCTTAAAATCCCAAAACAAAGGTGTTTTTCTATGAAAAATATATCCCCTGGTTCGGACAGAAACATATATGTCCCATCTGTCGTATTCACTGGGGCATATCTTTTCCAAGTCGTATTCATTTTGTAAAGAGAAAAAGTTTTGCGATTTAGATTTATAATTCAATCCAAATTTTATTGAAATGACCCGGTATTTTCCAAAAACAAGGCATACCCACTTGTTAGCTATCGAAGAAGCTGATGCAACGCCACGAAAAAACCGCAATGCAACAAACAACCTGCGGAAGTGACATCATCGTCGTCCTTCAAGCAGAAGCCAAGTCCACAAAACCTTTTTGATGGACTACTGCAGTCAATTACGATTTGCAATTAATTATTTCGTGACAGAAACCTGCTATCTAAACATCAGCAAATAAACTTTTGGAGCTGGAAACCTGTAAAATATTTTTCACTATTTATCATAACGACTCAAAAAAATTAAGTTTAAAATGAAGACATCTCGAGACTACAGTCTTGGACTTAAATATTTTTTTGAACGAAAACTCCTTCTCAAAACGTAGGCTGCGGTGGCCTAGTGGCACGAAATTGCAATGACAATTATAATTCTAGAAAATATTTAATACATTTCAAAAAAACTGCATACATTTTTTTATTTATCGACATAATCTCCTTAAACGTTGAGACATTTATCCCAGCGTGACTTTAGTTTGTACATCCCTTCATGGTACTGCTGTTTGTCGAGTTGCTTGAAGTATTCCAGAACGGTGATTTGAAATTCCTTCTGATCCTCAAAGCATTTTCCCGCAAAACATTTTTTTAAAGTGCAGAATAAATCAAAATCTGGACTATTGGGTGGATGTTACAGGACCTCCCACTTCCACTGCTCCTACCATGCTTTGGTTTGCTTTGACGTATGAGGTAGTGCGCCGTCGTGCAAAAGATTAACTCCTTCACGTAATCGTCCCGGCCTTTTCTATTTAATGGCTACATATAATTTTTCGAGAGTTTTGGTGGAAAAAGGATTTGCGAATCAGGAGGATTTGCACAAAAAAACCGCTCTGGAATACTTCAAGCAACTTGACAAACAGCAGTACCATGAAGTAATGCTCAAACGAGTGTTACGCTGGAATAAATGTCTCGAAGTTTACGAAGATTATGTCGAGAAGTAAACAAAAATATGCAGTTTTTGTAAAATGTATTAAATATTTTCCAGAATTGTAGTTGTCAGTGCAATTTCGCCCTGTACCTTTATTATCGGGCCATCCTTGTAAATTCTATCGTGTTAAACTGATTAGATCACAAAAAGTTCTCTATAACGTTATGAAGTACAAAATCATAGAAGATAATGGTTTAATGCCTCAAGTTAATATAATTTTGCATGAAATGTCTCAATTTTTCTGGACTAATGATACACGTTCGCCCGAAAGAACTTTAAAAATACTTTTGGGACAGAAATGCTCCAGTGGGAGTATTTCTCATCAATCCCACCAAGTTTTGAGAAGGAGTTATAAATGTCTCAACGTTTACAGAGATTATGTCGAGAAGTAAACAAAAGCGTGCATTTTTTGTGAAATGAAATAAATATTTTCCAGAATTATAATTTTCAGTGTAATTTCGCCATGTACCTTTATTACAGGACCTCCCTCGTATACGCTGTCATACTATTTGTAAACTATGTCATGCGAAAAACGTGAAAACTCTCTTCAAAGCAGATCGTTGAACATAGAACTACCGAATTTGGTACGTGTTTACTTTCTCGGAAGTAGGTGTTCTCTAATAAAAGAGTTGTGAAAATTTAATTGGATTTTTACTTAATTGAAATTTAGTCGGAATATTAAGTTTTTTTTCAATAACTCGAGAGCATATTTGCGAACAAAAGCCATTTTTTCATCACTGAAAAAGAAATTGTTTTTCAGGAATATCAATTTTATTCCCGTTTAGTTTTTTAAAAAAAAGGTTTCAAAATTAAAAGTTAAAAGCACTGCACATTAACAACGGAACCCAACCAAACTCCCAACCCAACCGGAGGTACCAAAATAGACCCCGCTATAACTGTTGATCTCCACAAAAATATAACTGGACTGGATTTTAACCCTCTAGCGGCAAAGACGTCTTTTTACGTTTACCAGGATCAATTCAAAAGAAAATAATTCGTATTTATATGTATATTTTCTTAAACAACCATGTATCAAGTACTCTTATGATTTCCGAGATATAATTTAATGTAAAAATGTTCGGTTCATTCACTTTAAAAGCTAAAGATTTTTAACCTGAAAGCTAAGAGATATAAATAGAATAACTGGGAGCTCGGAGGGTTAAATCGTTTCAAATTTTTAGGCAGACCTCTTGCAATGCCAAAGTATATATAAAACGCTTGGAACAGTCATTTACCTGGAGGTCGTTACATATTCAGACTGTGAGAGAAGAAAAGGAATCTCTCTCTCTCTCTCTCTTAATCCCCAGCAGTCCCATGACTTTTGACCATCTTCTAAATATCCCGAAAGCGCTTAACCTTAACCGCAGTAGGGTATTTCTTCTTTTCTTCTTTTCCTGGAACCTCCCAACATGTGTTCTTTCGTTTCTTTTCGTGCGATTAAAGCCGCCGGCGAAGGATGAACGTTATCGGTAGCTGCTTTACGATACGTGATGGAGTTCGTGCAGCAGAATTGCTTTTCTTTGACCTCGGGGGGATTGTGGGGGGAGTTGTTTTCACCTTCCGGGTCATTTCTGGGAAAGGCAGCAACAGTTACCTTCGTGATTGTTCCGTTTATTACGAATGTCGTATTCCCCAGAATAAATAGTTTTTATTACGTAATAGTGTGGCCTATTGCGGGATATTAAATTCATTTATTTAGTCCAGAGGTTCTTACCAACCAGTGGCACGCGTATCTTTTGGGGTACGCGAAGGGCTAGTTGGGGGTACGAGAAATCAAAGTGGGTAATGACGGAAACAAGAAAACATAAGGGATTTAAAAAGGTACAGAATTTTGTTTCTCCAAGTAAATGCTTGCTATTTAATAACTATAGAGCTTGAATAGTTAATTATTACCCGTCCTTATAAGTTAATTCGAAATTATTACCATACTGACTTCATTTCTTTTGGTGTTGAACTTGAAGGGGCTAGAGGTTACCTCAAAATGCACACTGCTTCGTCATTGACTCAGATCAGCAAGTTGCAAATGATACTCCATTCAAAAAGTTCAACAACAAACATTTATTTTTACATTTCAACAAGGTATATTTATCAAAATGAACTCGTCAATTAGAACATTAAAACATTGGAAGATTTAAACAAAAAACATCTGCAGAACAAGAATCAGGACGATACGCCTTGTATCGAAAGTTATGGTAACCCTACCCAATGGACTGCAGTCCAGCTGTATCGTTGATCCAAGGACAAATTTGATGTACAGATTTGATTTTGGTGCAACACATCTATTTAATTATAATTTTAAATGTGTTATATAATTTTGTTATTGGCCAACTGGCGGAAGTTGTTGGAGCTTCTTTGGAATGTCTCAAACCACCCTCGTTATATTCCATTGTGTTATTCGACTGAGCCGCCATCAAGCACCCGAAAGGCGATTGGCCATTCCCAGAATGTTGCAACACTCTGTTGCTGGTGGGATTGGTAGGACATTATTTATTGCGAGTTGCTGCCGTCTGACCAAACTATTAATTCAGTTACATTTAGTAGCCAGATGGCCTATTTGAAGCAAATCATCGACCAGATATGTCTAGAATTGGTCAATCGTAAAAGGTTGGTATTTCACCAAGATAGCGCCAGGCCAGAAGGGTTATCGGCCAACTGGCGGAAGTTGTTGGAGCTTCTTTGGAATGTCTTACACCACCCTCATTATATCCAGGCTTGGCGAATTCGAACTATCATATGCTCCTTCCACTGGAAAATTCGCCAAAGGGAAAACATTTGTATTTTCTGGAGGACCAAAAATCAAACCTTGAGTAGTTTTTTTAGTGATACACCAGAGATGTCCTATGAGATTAGAATAACAAAACTTCCAAAGGGATGGCAAATTACTATGAAATAAAATGGTTCATATGTTATTGAATAAACTACATTGTTAGTATTTTTTTTTCAATTTACCTCAAAAAATCGGACAAAGGACTTTCCAAATAAAACAATATAAATAATTCAATATCAAAAAAAAAATCGAATCATGCTTTTTTTCTGAAACAAAAACACTCGCTCATTTAGTTTTTAAAGTTCAACAAAAAGTAAGAACAGTTACAAAATAATTCTTTAGAGAAAGTTTTATAATTAGATTTATTGTAATCCGCGGCTTGTATAATAATAATTCAATGCCCAACTGGGAATTAAGACTATTTTGGATTTGAAGCAAATCCTAATGTAATTGCTTTTCCACTCAGACAAGAATTTCTCAGAATCCTCTAGAACGTCGGGGGAAATTTAAATTGATTTTTCCCATGGAATGTCATATTTCGGTTCTGACATCGCTCAATTAATTTTACAGCCAAAAAATGGCAAAGAAGTCCGCTTTAAACGAATGAGAGAGCTGATTTTTCTCCTGAGATTTGCGTTCAATTCTTCAGTGACCAGACCGCCGTGCCGGTGGAATTTGAAAGCACCGGCACGTCAAAGTTGGCTTGGAATGGAGCACTGAACATTTTTATACGCAGCAGAAGATTTAAGGGATTTTGCCAGATTCAAATATTTGTTCGATCAGGACTGGGTTGCCTCAAATGAGAAAACATAGGTGTATTTTATTTATTTACTAATCACCTTCGGCGACCAGCTTCTTTGCCGGTAAAATATTTTCAATTGAATGTTGCACCATTTTGTATCCATGGTTCTCTTAACAACGCAATTTTAAATTTCTGATTGTGATAGATATTTAACCCATGTTCTATTAGTGGTCTTGCACCTGTTCTGTTCATTATCTACATAAATGTCCCTAATGGAGTCAAATAACTGAGTGTCATGTAACATCTGATTGCACGTTGTCGGCGCCATCTTTACTTTTTTATTCCTCTTGCAAAATACGCATTTGATTTCAGCATTAAAATGCTGCAGCACACTTTATGGCCAACGGCATGTTAACTGGAATAAAACATGCTGAAAAAAGAATGAAAAATGAATAAGTGAACTTTAATTATAAAACCTTGTATTTTCAGAAAAATATTAAAAATCACTACGCAAAATCCTTCCGCAGTTTTCCTTTTATTTGAAGGTATTAGGAATTTAGTTCTAAGTTTTGCTTTGTTTATATATCCGAAAATTCCTTAGTTTATATCCATGCAAATTATAGCGAAACTCCTCTAATAGCATATTTCAGCCAGCGCAGAACTGTAGAGTGATCGAAACTCATAAGAAGACGGGAGTGGAAAGAAAATGTCGACTCGCAAGATACGGAAGTGTGATTTGTGAAACTTTATTGAAGTTCTCCGCGTCTCATCTTTATATCTTGTTTCATATGAGGATCCTTTCGGAATTCTTTAATGCTTCTCCTCAAATAGAAAGATTCATTCTCTTCAATTGCGCGGAAGTTCGCTGGAGTGAAAGTGTCGTGAAACTTTCTTGCTCGTTTTCGTTCAGTTTTCCGATCGCAACAAAATGAGGGTTGTATAAAATATTTATCCTCAAGCTCGAAATACCCCCCACTTTTATTGCTTGCGATTCTGACAAGGTATAAAGCATTTACTTCTACATTTCTGATATTCATATATATTCTCGCTTTAGTGTCTAAATAAAAAAATATTTAAATCTTTAGATCTTTCATGCAATCCTATGTGATATTAATATTATGTAATATTCGTCGCGTTTTTAGAAGATCTTGTTAGCTTTAACATAAAAGCACTCTTAAAGCAAAAATAGGAAATAGCGAAACAGCGAGTACAGAGTACAGTCAGTTAATGAATAGTTAAATGAATTTAATTAATTTTTTCTGGACACGCAAAAAAATGAATATTCAAATTGTATAATTTCTTGTATTATTTAAATGATATACTAATACATATTGTTACGAACCTGTAATGCAGCTTCCCTGCAATATTAGTCTTATGGTTGGAAAAAGACGGCCACGGCCGGCTTAGGAGTCAGAGGGTTAAGACTCGATGGCCAATCATGAAAATCAAGGCCATAGTCATTATTCTCTTGGGGGGGGGATATGACAGAGATTTCAGTTCTCCCCCCGACTCCGTGAACGAGCACACTGTCAGTGAGAGTGGGAAGTCCTGAAAAGATTCATACTACCCAACGAGGCCGCGGCCGAAGGCCCGGGCCCCCCACTATCAGCCAGCAAGTGATACGAAATCCACTAGCCTGAAAGGAACACAATCAACGGGGACAGAAGCCCCGCCTTGAACTCTTAAGACCCTATAACCATGAAAGGCCGTAGTCATCATCCTTTGCGCCGAGATTTCACATTAGTTGGAAGCTGTGGCCACAGAAAATCCAAGGACCGAATTCTATCCTATGCGGTCTGCAGTCCACTTCGTAGCATCTACGCCCCGGGGAGGCCGGAAATCTCGTGGACTGGCGAGAGGCTAATTTCAGATGGAGCAAGCTGCACCAGTGTCCCACCCTAACTCTGGCCGCACTCCTGGAAGTGGGTATATGACAGTAGGGGTACGCGAAAATATAAAGATTAAGGGGTACGCGAGAGAATAAAGGTTGGGAACCCCTGGGTAATAGCACTGAAAAATTGAAACTGTGACTGACTGATATCTTTCATTCCATTTCAGAGACTAGAAGCAACTCCCGACCGAGAATGGCGGACGCCAAGATGCAGGTATCTGGGCGCCGAGGAGACCTGATCGCCCTGCCCTGCGTTGCCCATGGATACCCCCTCCCCAGCTACAGGTGGTACGTCCAGGAGAACGGGCAGCTGCGTCCCATTGTGTCTTCGCACCGGATTTCGCAGCTGGAAGGCACTCTCATCATCCAGCAAGCGACTGTCGCTGACAGCGGGCATTTTGTCTGCCTCGCCAACAACAGTCTGGGAGAAGAAAGGGCACACACCAGGCTGCTCGTAACAGGTGGGACATCCCTTTCACAGAATCTATCTTTGGTAATAATAAAGGAGAATGTGTGTGTGTGTTGATCCTCTACAGGGCAGACCGCTGGACCTAGAACTACGAAATTTCGCATAAACTTACTTTGGAGAGTAGGAATGTGCACCTCGAAGCCCCTTTTATGAAATTTTAATTAGAATTTAAATGAATAAAAAATAAGCGAAATTTTGGAGTTTCTCCTCAATAACTTTCGAAAATATTACATCATTTTTATGCCGTCTGAAAGTGCAAAAAATTACCTTTCCAATGGTAACAATTAAGCTGTCGTACAATTTTTTTCTCTAATTTTAATAAATTTTTAAAAATGTTTTTGGAATAATTTACAACAATACTTTTCATTGTTGCAAAGCTATTCAAACCTCTTTTCATTGTTTAAACCAATATTCTAGTGCGTATTTCTCTTTCATTGATGTAATCTGAGATAGGATCCTAATGCATTTTGCTTTCCTGTTTTATTTCATCAAGATTTTTGTAAAATATGTAAACGAAGCTCTCCGAGATATTGCTTTGCTTACATTAATAAATATATCCATTAATCTGAATGGTTTTGGTTTCTCTGTTTTCACTCTTTTCTCAGCATGTTAATTTTAATGAATAAAAAAATTTAATTATAATAATTTAAATGAATAAAGAAATTAAGCGAAATTTTGGAGTTTCTTCTTAATAAATTTCGAAAATATTACATCATTTTTATGGCACTTGAAAAATTACCTTTTCAATGATATCAATTAAGTTGTCGTTCAATTTTTTCTCTAATTTTAATGAATTTTTAAATATTTTTTATGCATAATTTACAACAATACTTTTCATAATTACAATGAAATTCAAACAGTTTTCATTGTTTTAACAAATATTTGTTTGCACGTTTCTCTTCCATTCTTATATCTCCTCTTATGAAATTTGACTAATTAGGCTCTAGTTATGCTATCTATCTATCATATTTTTCTTACATATGATCCTTTGTCTCTTTCTTTTGTGAAACTCAAATCAAATTTAAGCTTATTTTAATTATTTAAGTGAAAAATAGTTACTTGTAATGGCAACTAATAAATTATTAAAGTTGTTCTGTCAATATTCGATTTATTAGTTATAATTAGTAATAATTAGTTTGACAGTAAGGATTAAATGTCAATAACAGTTATGACTATTTTACAAGGAAAATCATGAAAATCAATGGATAAAAAACTTAATTCAAATTACTAACTATTATTCTCGGCGAACCAACTGGCTTGTATATATATAAAGCAGAGTGTATTTGTTTCTTTATACAAATCTAGAGGTTTTTTACAATCCTGATGAAATAAGGTAAAAGTGCTCTTCCAAACAAGTAAAAGAACATTGTCAACTTTTCAAGCCAAAAGTTAATTAAAATTTCAGTTTGTTAAAAATTAAGCTAGGTTTTGGACTTTTTCCAGGAAATATTCAGAAAATCTTATCTCACAAAAGCTATTTTTACACCATCTTAAAATTCAAAAATTAACTGTTTAGTGACACCAGTTTTATTCCTGTTCCTTTTTTTTTATCTCATTTTAATAAATTTTTCAAAATTAATTCTTTTATACAAATATACGAAAATTAAACAAATTTCGAATAAGGATACAGGTAAAGAACTGTGTGTTCCTTTTAAAAATCTACAGTCTTCCTCCATTCATGATGAAATTTGGCACATTTACTCTTCAAAACAAGAGAAATATCACTGTCATCTTTTCAAAGTCCGAAAGTTAATTAAAAATTTCAGTTAATTAAAAGTTAAGCTAGATTTTTGCGTTTTCTCGCCGAATCTTCCGAAATCGCACAAAAATTATTTTTACATATCTTAAAGTTCAAAAATTCGCTTTTTAGTGACACCAGTTTAATTTTCTTGCAATTTTATTTCCGCTAATTTCAATACATTTTTCAAAATTGATTTTATACACAAATATACGGACAACAAACACATGACGGACAAGATTATAGACGAAGAACTGTTGTCAGAACACAATAAAAGAATTCTGGGAGAACACTAATAAAAGTTTGAAAGCAGATGGTTCTCAATTTATATCAGGAGCAAATACTGATTTGGATCAGTTGTTCCATTTTAGCCAGAATTATTTCAAATTATTTTTACTTTTCCAAGGGTGAAAATGGATCATTAGAAAATAGTTTCCTGTCTCCCACAAAGTTTTGGCACTAAAAAGGCCGAGAAACGTCCGGTTTTCTGCTAGTTGTTTATTAATCACTAACGAGTGGCGGCTCGTCCACTAGGGCTGCAGGGCTGCAGCACCTCCTGAAATTATTTTAGTAGCTTGTATTTTCGTTATTGTTCCTATTTGCTTATTTTACCACTCTGGTAGTTCGATGGTTAACGAATAGGGAGGGAAAGCAATAAAAATATATAAATAAGACAGAAAATGTATCAACAAGTTAGAGAGACAGAGGCTGCAAAATGAGTAGCCCTCGAGAGCAACAAAATTCGGCCACTGCGCATAGCTGAGCGATGAACCGGGAGAGAAAAAGCAACCCTTCCTCCCTTTGAATTTAGAGGTGCGACAGCTTCATTTTCCCCAGCCCTGATTTGGAAAGTGCCCGGATGAGAGCGCAATATACTCTTTTCCATTCTGATTATTTCCTTTTTTTCTTTAATATCACAACTTTAAACTTAACTTTAATAAAACATGAGAAAAGATTTGATGATGATGTCGACATCTTGAGATAATCCAACTCAAGATGTCGACATTTCACAGGTGAATTAAAAGAGAGTTATAAAGATGACGCACAAAAGCGCAGGCGCGAGATGGAAGGCGCGCGCAGAAATAAAGCGCTGTTGGCACAAATTATGAGGAGGGATCGATCATTATTATTAGAGGTAAGAAAAGATGAACGACGCAGATCCTCAAAAAATAGTATTTTCACATTCATTTTATTTATTTATTACCCACGCCGACCCGCTCACCCATAGGGTATAGAGCGTTTAAACGGTCGGCGCGGAAAAGTACAAAGAGAAAGTTATACATTGTACAAAAATTCATTTAATACAATCAGTATAAACGTAACAAATACAATAAAACACATAATACAAAAATAGAATAAAATAACAAACAGAAAATAATAATATAAACTAAATACAATAAAATAACAAAACAAAAATAAATAACAATATATAATAAATACAATAAAATAACAAAACAAAATAAGTAAGAATATATAATAAATACAATAAAATAACAAACAAAAATAAATAAGAATACATAATAAATACAATAAAATAACAAACAAAAAGAAATAATAAAATATAATAAATGCAATAAAATAACAAACAAAAATAAATAAGAATATATTATAAACACAATAAAATAACAAACAAAAAGTAATAATTATATGTAATAATTACAATAAAATAAAAAAACAAAAAAAAATAAGAGTGTATAATAAATACAATAAAATAACAAATACAGAATCCTTAAAAATAATAATATATGCAATACATTAAATAGACTTATATTCATACAATGTGAAATAGAGTTGCATCCAATACGGACTATTCGTGCGGGGGAACCACAACAATACGATTCCATATTATATTGCCGCTCAAAAAATCTTGAAACCTATCAAGTGGTCATCGTATTTTGGTTGGTAGAGCATTGGTCCCAACCACTGAGGTGGCCGGGACTCGAAGTAATAGAAGGACTGGTATTTTAGTTCAAAATATTAGCTCCGGTTTATTTATGTTCTTGCTCCCCCGCGAGTTCATGGGTGAGTGGCCCCCGGATAAGTAAGCGGGAACTCGCTTCCCCTGGGGGTATAATAAGGGTGAGGATTCTGTTACCTCCTACCAGTGATAGTACGTACCTCCTTCGGGACGGGTCTGGCCGTGGCCTGGTGATGGGCTATTAGGATTCCGGCATCAGCACTCGAGCTATTGCAGTCATTCGCATTACCCGGATGCTTCTGCAAGGCGAGGGTAACACGGCTTGTGGTTATTTATATTCTAGACAATTCTAGATCTTTCTTTAAAATTCCGGGTGATGCAGGAATGTTCCTTAAATGTATGAATGTATTGCTCGCAAGTTGTGGTCAACTTTTGAGTTGTGAGTTGCTTCGATCGAACTAGTAGTTCCGTGAGTAGTAGACCTCGTGTCCAAAAGTAAATAAATGAATCAGTGCTCTTCAGCGAAATCTTTAAAGGTTTAGCCATTTCTTCCTTCCGTTTTTCGGAATGCGACTCTTCTGCTTTTATCAGTATTCGCAAAGCTACAATTAAATATCTGTTCTTACCAGTACTCAGAAAGTTACAATTAAATGTCTGCTTTTATTGACATTCATATAATTGCATTTAAGTATCATTTACTGTTACCGGTAGTTTTGGAGGCATTGTGAAAGGAGTTCCGTTTGTCTAAAATCTTTAAAAAAAGCTGAATATTATATGAAACGAAGCCACGTAAACCATCACCATCTTGAAAATCCTTATATAAACGTCGGTTTTAATGACTTCAAGGAACATTTATGGCAAATTCCAACGATTCGCCTTGCTGTGACTGTCTAACAAACAAATTTGCAAACTATCTGACGAAATGCCAAACGGTCCAGTTGAAACAGGAACTCGCTTATCTCCGCCAATAAATCTACTTTATTGCTAAATTGTGTTCTACAGCAACATAGTGACAATAGTGATAACTGTGAGCAGCAGTAAAGATGACTGATTTTCTGCCAAAAAAAACCGTGCAAATGATAGCCAGAGTGTTTGAAACAGAAAGTGATCCAAAAATTAATTGTGTGTATAATCATATAATCGAAAGACGCATAAAAAGATAAAAATTTCAGGCTGCGGAATTTTCAAGGGAAAACGCTTAGGTATCCAAACACGTTGAAAAGTCGATTTTCGGCCAAAATTCCCATTTTTTTTATGTTTTCGATAGTTCATTCATTTACCTTTCTAAAACACATTTACATTTGTCGGTACGTTAATTAGAAGATGAGATATTAATTGTTTTATAACAAACCGAAAACCGGAAGTGGGCGTTTAATTAACCGGAAGTTGTCATTTAAAGGACAGAATCCTGTCAAAAATTCTTTTAAACTGCATTTTTTCGAGTTAATATGATGTTAGTATATTTTTAGGAATTTTTTTAAAGTTTAGATACTTAATTTAAGTGCGTGGCAAAACTAAAATTTGATTTTTCTCAAAACTAGATGTTATGCATAATTTTCACACTTCAAACATCATAACTCAAGATATTGTCATTCGATTGTTCTGAAATTTTGTGAACACTTTCTTCAAATGTACCTCTAGTGAATGTGCTAGAATAATGTATATTGTAACAATATGTTTTTTAATTATGGTCTTTTATCTGAAAAATGACATGAAAAATTTGCTGAAAATCTTATAATGATTGTTCGATTAGCTTTAAAATTTTTATTTATGCAAAGAATGTTAAGATTCTAGTACAAGCACTAGTCCATAGTATGTAGTTTATTTTAGTATTAGCTTTATTTGAATTATTACAAAAGTTTGACCTTTAGCGTGTTTGAAGTTCTTGAAAATTTTCTTTAAAAAACTGCACAAATTTAGGTTTTTTGAAAATTCATAATAATTTATACTCAAAAATAATATTCTATTATTAATCTTTATAAAGTTCAAATCTAAAAAACATATTATGGTGTTTCTATATAATCATTTTTTAAAAAATTGCTCCGAACGTGTTCGGATACCTTAATAGAAGCTTTTTATATCTAGGAAGATGAACCAAGCTACATTATATAATGATAATACAGTGGAGTCTCCCTATAACGAAATCGCTTGGTTCCAGTTGAAAAATTCGCTATAGAGAAAATTGCGTTATACGGAGATTAGAGATTTTTGCAGTTATTTAAGTAAATGTTACTTAAGTAGTTATACTACTAAACATATATATCAATGTCATGAAAATCAATAAATGTTGAAATAAAATGGAGAGACTGTAGGTAATCGGTAAAAGTGTATAGATGCTCATCAGGGTAAATAAAATCTATACGAACCGCTAAAAAATTAGTGAAATCATAATGTTTTCTGCGAACAGTGCTGGCATAAAGCTAAAAACACTGTCCCTTACCCCGAACATTATGATAAACCAAGAATTTGAATGAAATACCAAATATTAGAAATAATTTTACGAACCAAAAACTGAGAGATGCAGCCAACGGGAGACGTGACAAAGGAATGAACCTAACGCGTCTTGTAGGGTCCGGATGTTTACAAAATATCAAATTACATTCTTTTGCGCCAAACTATATATATATATATATATAATAAAAATCCAAATATAACTTGTATATAATCATACAGAAATAAAGTAAACAAAACATATAAAGAATCAAATCCTATACTAATAAATCATTATTTGAACAATACAATATATATATATATAAAAAGTAGTATACTTTTAGTATGTGTGATAAGTTCAAAAATATTTAATTATGACTTTCAATTAAAAATGAAGTAATATTTATTATAAATTTGTTAAATTTACACTAATTTTTGCTGTATAAATAAAATGCTCAAAAGTGAAGACAATTCACCAATTTAGAGAATAATATGTACTAGTACGGATAAACATAAAAATGCGTATTATCACATCCATTTGCTGTTTCCACCCCGATTCTTGGAATTTTGACCCGTAGAAATGTTGCTCCCTGTGTAGAAACCCAGGTCCCCACAACTGCATTACCCTTCACATAGCATTCTATCGTTATGTGTTATCGATGGAATGAACAATGCGAGTGGTTGCTCATGTGAGCGATTTGTTTGCACAGAAATTAGCAACTTTCTTCAAAAATGAAAAAAATCGAAAAGATAAAGGTCTGATATAATTCGTTATAGGGAGACAACCACTTCGTTATATGGAGAATATTTTGAATGTTTTTTAACATTCCGATTAAAAATTTCATTATAGGGAGAAATTCGCTGTAGGGAGACTTCGTTGTAGGGAGACTCTGCTGTAATTCCAAATACTGAAAAAAAAAGCAAAAAAATATGTATTTATTTCTACCTTAAGAATAAATTACTTAAAATATAAACATAGCTTCAATTCTGGAAACGAATGGTCTTCACGGAAAATGTTTCGAATTCGGAATATTCCGAAAAATGGGAATAAAAGGAATCGAGCGTATCTTCCAAAATAAATCCGTTTTCAGCGTGTTCCTTTTAAGCGCGGAGTGAATACAGCGGCTGATTTTTTTTTTTCGAATACGCCTTTTATTTATGTTTTCTTTATTTCTTTCCAAATACTGCAGCCCTGGATTCCGAGAAATCAATGGAAAAAATTTCTCTATTTTCTGCCAGAGCTTTTTCAAAATAATTCCACGAAAATATCCTACTGAATGTCTGAAAATCATTCGCTTGAATAAGAATTTGCAATGAAAAATATATTGACATGCGGTTTACTTTCAAGTAACTGTAACCATCAGAAAGCAAAGTAATACAGCTTTCCATAAAGGAATCATATTTAACGAGTATTAGCTATTAAAATATGGAAAGTATAAAATTGCATTTCAGTTTAAATAGTTACATTTCATATTTGGGACTATAATTCGAGCACTTTGAGCTATAAATTTTATATTTTACTCTTGGTATATGTAAATCACTCATCTTTTATGATTTAAGTTCTAAAATAATTATTTGAAAAATATTCCATTTTTTATGATTTATAACTTTTTTAATAATTTGAAAATTAATAACTAATCACACTTGCTACTAATAATATAACAAACATTAATATGAATTCACTCAACAGGTTATTAATTATAATCAGATAATCACGTGAATAATGTAAAAAAGCAACATTAATTTTGAAAGGACTCGCTCGTTGAAACCCAATAAAAATTACTCTATGCTATTCCAATAGTAGTATTCCTTTAAGGAATCTACCTAATATATAGTATCCTACGAGTTATTTATCAATTTATTTTTCAGTATCAACAATTTTGTCATTTGATTCTAATAAAAACAATTGTAATCGAAATTTGTCTTTCATGATTTGAATTAAAATAACCTGAAAAAGGAACTAATGAAAGAAGGAGCTGATATGCAGCTAGGAATTGTTCCCGGTGATCTAAAACTATTGGACACATTTCAAAAATTAAATTTAAAAAAACCCTGTAATGTAGCAAATTCATGCTTTTTAAATGAGAGAGCAGCCTAAAACATTTTTTCAGATAGTTAACGCGCCGTTACGCCTCACTAAATCTGTGCAATCCAACTCAAGTGTCAAAATGGCTGCCGTGCAGAACAAGGCACGTCTCTCGTTCCATGAAAGCAAATCAATTGTAACTGTTCAAAGAATTATCCGGTTAGGGTATCTAAATTGTCGGTCTCCAAGTGAGAACTCCACTAAGCGTCGGTATGAGCAATTAAGGAGTGAAAGTCTCCTCACTGATGTACATGTCCTGTTCCCTTTAATTTCTTATATCCACGCTTAATGGAGTTCTTACTTGGAGCCCGACAATTTTGATACCCTAACCGGATAATTCCTTGAACTGTTACAATTGATTTGCTTTCATGGAACGAGAGACGTGTCTTGTGCTGCACGGTAGCCATTTTGACACCTGCTTTGGATTGCGCAGATTTAGTGCGCCGTAACTGGGCTTTACTTATCTGGAAACAAATTTTTAGCTACTCTTTCATTTAAAAAAAATCGAAGTTGCTATATTATGGGTTTTTTTAATTAATTTTTGAAATGGTTTGTGTTGTGTGTGGTTAGTTTAATGTGGCCAATAATTTATGACGACTCATATCGAACCAAGAGTTTAACGAAGAACTCTTATTATTACTTGTGAGAATTTATTGCATCATAAAAAGTGATGCTGCAAATATGAGTGGACTTCGCTCATGCAAGAATGTCATATTGTTGAGTTTAAGAGTAGTTATTCTATTAAATGCTTTACATATTAGTAACTGGTTTGGGGTATGAGACAGGGAGTAGAGTCGTTTCCTTGCTGAAAAGGTAAATTCTTCGTGTTTTACTGCGTAAAGAGTGAAACCAACAGCCAAATTAACATGATTGTCTTTACCGAAAATAGGTTTAAACTTAAAATGATACAAAACAGTTGGGTGATTCCTCATTCGTAACTGATAATTTTTTCTAATTACTTTTTAATTTGAAGGATTTATTCTTATAAGAAGATAAAAAAGGAACAATTTATTCTGACCAGAAGCACAAGACTAGACATTTTTTTGGAAATAGCAACGAAATAACTTATTGATGTTATTGTGTTTAAGCGTATTCTTACTTGCATCTTATCTTGTATTAGTGCGCTGAATTACAAAATTGCGTCCCGCTTGACGTGTATCACGTGACACCATGAATCGATACTGTAGTGTCATATAAAAATGCAGCCGAGAAATTAAGCAATATTTCTTTTAATTTAGTTTATTTGACACACAGGTCTAGCTCAACATAAATAGACAAACAAACAAAACATTTAACATAAAAGATAAGAAATTATACATTACAATAACTTATTATCTCGAGTCATGGCCACACACAAATCCTATCAGTCTCTTCATTCTCAAAAACAAACAACCACTCTCACTAATGCCCGACAGCCAACTGGACTGTTTTACAGAAGAGTCTTGTGCAGCGCCATCTACTGCAGGCAACAGCAACTATATTGTCAGTTCCTTACAATACCATTGTGAAACAAAGTTAGAAACCACCTAACTGGAGTACAATATTGTAATAACTAGTTTGTTCGAAGAAAAACATAAATTACCTGAAAATAAATAGAAAAATTCAGCATTGCATTAAGGTTATAGAAAGAGTTAAATAGCACAATTGTTAAAAATTGTCTAAATTTATTATTATTATTTTTTTGTATAATTTTATAGCCATTTCGCTCGTTTATAAGACGCATTCTATATTAAAATAATTCTAATGACTAAGCTATTCTATTTGTTATTTAAATATTTGTATCAAGTTCAAAGAATACGTTTGATTCATTCCATTACGTAAAGATCCAAAAATAAAAGTTCATAATAATTATTTTCCGACGGTTTTTAGTTCCTTAATTTCGTTTTGAACACAAATTCCATAAGGGAAAAATTATTTAGAAAATGTAAGTAATTTCTTAAAACTGATCAGTGAATAAACTAGAAAGTAAATGATTTGATCTGAAATTGTATTTACAAGTGTCTTTCTATTTGAATAAAAAATTCAACGCTAGTAAATATTATTCTTTAAGAAAATCTTTTACGAAAGAAGTGAAAAGATTCAAATAAATTCGAACTTTTCTTTGCGGAGGAATGTCGTCACCGTCCACAGACTAGAAAGTATAATTATTCAGGCAGCTCACAGTTCCTTATATTCGCTTTAAACATATATACTATAAGGGAAAATAATTTAGAAAATTTCATAAAACTGATCATTGAACGAAACAGAAGACAAAGAATTTTTATATTTAAATATCTGAAATTGTGTTTATCCGCGTCTTTCGATTTAAATCAAAATTAGACACTAATAAATAAACCCCTTTAAAAGCTCTGTCACGAAGGAAGTTAGTAAAGAGAAAAGATAAATTTGAACATTTGTTTGCGAAGGAAATGTCGTCATCGTCAACTGACAAGAAAGTTCAAAATAATGATGTTCAGACAATTGATAATTTCTAAAGGCAGTCATCAGACGAAACAGAGAGACAAAGAATTTTTATATTTAAATATCTGAAATTGTGTTTATCCGCGTCTTTCAGTTTAAATCAAAATTAGACGCTAATAAATATATACAACTCTGTCACAGAGGAAAACTGAGAGAAAAGATAATGGAACTTCTGTTTGCAGAAGGAAATGTCAGTCATCGTCAACTGAAGTTCAAAATAATAATGATCAGTGTTCCTTAATTTTGCTTTAAAGACGAAGATGCTTGACAGCAGTTTTTTTTAAATAGGATCTGAAATGTTTATCACTCGTCGATTTAATCAAAATTAGACAATAAATAAACTCCCTTTAAAGCTCTGTGAAGATTGGGAGAAAAGATAAATTTGAACATTTGTTTGCAGAGAAATGTCGTCATCGTCAACTGACAAGAAAGTTCAAAATAATGATGTTCAGACAATTGATAATTTCCTAAAACTGATCATCGAACGAAACAGAAGACAAAGAATTTTTATATTTAAATATCTGAAATTGTGTTTATCCGCGTCTTTCGATTTAAATCAAAATTAGACGCTAATAAATAAACCCCTTTAAAAGCTCTACGAAGGAAATTAGTGAAGAGAAAAGATAAATTTGAACATTTGTGTGCGAAGGAAATGTCGTCATCGTCAACTGACAAGAAAGTTCAAAAGTAATAATGTTCAGGTTTCCATTTTTGCTTTAAACACGAATGCTAGACAGCAGATTTTTAAATAGAAAGATCTGAAATGTATTTATTCGTGCCTTTCGATTTAAATCAAAATTAGACGCTAATAATAAATAAACCCCTTTAAAAGCTCTGTCACGAAGGAAATTAGTGAAGAGAAAAGATAAATTTGAGTTTTGCAGAAGAAATGTCGTCATCGTCAACAACAGAAAGTTCAAAATAATAATGTTCACAGTTAAGAGTTTCTTAATTTGCTTTAAACACAAATTAGTGGCAGTTTTTTAAGTGAAATATCTGAATGTTTTTCCGTGTCTTCGATTTAAATCAAAATATATGTAATAAATAACCCTAAAACTCTGTCACGAAGGAGTAGTAGAGAAAAGATAAATTTGAGCTTTTGTTTGCGAAGGAAATGTCGTCGTGATCACTGACAAGAAAGGTTCAAAATAATATGTTCGGTTCCTTAATTTTCTACGAATGCTAGACAGCGGATTTTTAAATAGAAAGATCAAAATATGGTTGTGCCTTTCGATTTAAATCAAGAATTAGACGCTAATAATAAATAAACCTTACAAAGCTCTGTCACAAGGAAATTAGTGAGAGAAAGATAAATTTGAAATTTTGTTTGCGAAGGAAATGTCGTCATCGTCAACTAACAAGAAAGTTCAAAATAATAATGTTCACACAGTTCAGAGTTTCTTAATTTTGCTTTAAACACAAATGCTAGACAGCGGATTTTTAAGTAGAAATATCTGAATATGTTTTATCCATTGTTCGATTTAAATCAAAATTATATGCCAATAAATAAACCCCACTTTAAAACTCTGTCACGAAGGAAGTTAGTAAAGAGAAAAGTAAATTTGAACTTTGTTTGCAGAAGGAAATGTGTCTGTCAACTGACAGAAAGTTCAAAATAATAATGTTCAGAGTTCCTTAATTTTGCTTTAAACACGAATGCTAGACAGCGGATTTTTAAATAGAAAGATCTGAAATGTATTTATTCGTGCCTTTCGATTTAAATCAAAATTAGACGCTAATAATAAATAAACCCCTTTAAAAGCTCTGTCACGAAGGAAATTAGGGAAGAGAAAAGATAAATTTGAAATTTTGTTTGCGAAGGAAATGTCGTCATCGTCAACTAACAAGAAAGTTCAAAATAATAATGTTCACACAGGTCAGAGTTTCTTAATTTTGCTTTAAACACAAATGCTAGACAGCGGATTTTTAAGTAGAAATATCTGAAATGTGTTTATCCGTGTCTTTCGATTTAAATCAAAATTATATGCTAATAAATAAACCCCACTACTGTCACGAAGGAGTTAGTAAGAGAAAGATAAATTTGAGCTTTTGTTGTTTGCAGAAGGAAATGTCGTCATCGTCAACTGACAAGAAGGTTCAAAATAATAATGTTCAGAGTTCTTAATTTTGCTTTAAACACGAAACGAACAGGGATTTTAAATAGAAGATCTGAAATGATTTATTCGTGCCTTTCAGGTTCTAAAATTGAACCCTAATAATAAATAAACCCCTTTAAAAGCTCTTGCACGAGAAATTGAGTGAAGAGAAAGATAAATTTGAAATTTTGTTTGCGAAGGAAATGTCGTCATCGACTAACAAGAAAGGCAAAATAATAATGTTCACACAGTTCCAGGTTTTACATTTTGCATTAAAACACAAATGCTAGACAGCGGATTTTTAAGTAGAAATATCTGAAATGTGTTTATCCGTGTCTTTCGATTTAAATCAAAATTATATGCTAATAAATAAACCCCTTTAAAACTCTGTCACGAAGGAAGTTAGTAAAGAGAAAAGATAAATTTGATTTTGTTTGCGAAGGAAATGTCGTCATCGTCAACTGACAAGAAAGATTCTAATAATGTTCAGAGTTCCTTAATTTTTGCTTTAAATTACGGATGCTAGAACAGTCGGATTTTAAATAGAAAGATCCTGAAATGTGTTTATCTGTGCCTTTCGAGTTTAATAAAATTGACGCTTAATAAATATAACTCTTTTAAGAATCTGTCGCCGAGAAGGAAGCAAAGATACAAATAAATTTTGAACTTTTGTTCGATGAAGGAAACGTCGTCACCGACATGCAGATGAAAGGCAGAATATAATCTATTGTGTACGAGCTTTATCCTTCTCGGCTTAATTTTACTTTCTCTATCGACTTTCCGAGACGATGCTTCTAGTAATCAATCCTTACGTAGAGAGCAAGCAAATGAACTCAGAAAGCATTTGCTTTATCTCGGAACTTCCAGCGAAAGAAAGGAAATATGAATTCAAATCACTAATCTTCATCAGAATGCAGGACAGAGAAAGTCCAAACTAAGGAAAGAAAAGAAAAGAAAAGGAACCTGACTGTATCTTGATAGAATAATTGAAAATGAAGCATACTAAAGGTCTAGAATGTAAAATAATAACGCGTCCCCCTCTTTTTGAGGTTGCAAAGTCTTTCCCATAGGCCAAAATTGGGACTCTATGATGAACATTGTTGAATTTCACAGTTCCAGCACCTGGTTTCCTGAACAGTATCCGCATACAAATTTTCCCTTCTTCAGAAAAAAATCTTTTAAGAGGAGAAAGCGTTTGTTTAATCATTTCCACGGTTCTAAGAAATTTAGTTGATTCTAGAGTTTCTAATTCGTTTTCGGAGAAAGAATCTGAAGAGAGGAAGAAAAGCGGAAGTTTTCTTTTAATTCTTGGATTTTCTAAAGACGGTAATGAAAGAACTTAAAATGTTTTCCGACCAAAAGAATAAAAGAAGAAAAAAAATAGAATTTCTTCCCGGATAGGGCGGCGTTTAATATTCCTTCTCCCTAATTGAAAGTATTTTAAATAAGAGGAAAAGAGAAAATGCGGAAAAAAGATCAAATTTCGAAGAGCTGTTTAGCGTAATTTACTATTATTTGCTAATCTACGTTTTGATATGTTAGAACTTTTTTGGGGGGTACAGGAACGGTGTTAGTTGGAACCTTTATTTATTTTGTAAACCACAAGAATTTCTAATCGTCTGCCATAGAAGGTAGTTTAAAAAACATTATACTCGTTTATTTGGAGGAAACAATGCATTCATTTCGAAACATTCAAGAGAATATGTATTGTAATTGAACCAGTTAATTATTCATAATGTTTCAAAATTAAAAAGTTAACTTTCCATTATAGTTTTGAAATTTACTATTTTAGTTTTCATTTCAGATTTTTCTGTCTTTCGAGCATATCGTGTTCTTTTAAGGGGACGCCTAGCTTTAAACCTCGAAAATTTTCGATTTTATGAAAAATATATATTATTCCCAGTCTTTTCTGAACAATTTAAAACAATCCATTAAAATTCCCATAATTATGAATGTTATGAAAGGAGAAAATGTCAACTCAATCCAACAAGCATTGAAAATGGCCACTTTAAAAGCGCTATATCTCAAAATGTGTTTTTTTTGATATTGGGAGACACAATATCTCAAGAACTATTGAATATTTTTCTACTTAAAATGTTTACTGAATATGTGTTGTGCTATATTTCCACAATTGAACCAAATTTTTGTACATATTTTCTCTCCAAAGAAGATTTTTTTTTGGAGAGAAAGTTGAAATTTTAACTATTTTAACATTCTTATTTTCAATTGGTATATAAAATAGAAATTAAATTTAAATCTAATAAATTGAGGTTCAGTTTCTTAAAGAGACTGTTTATGGATTACTTAGGTACCCAAAATATTGTGTTTAGACAATATTTTATCCGTAATCATGCATAGTGACTATCTCATTTTTCTGCAAAAATTATACCCCTATTTACCACTCTCTCAAATAAATACATACCAATATTAATGTTTGAAAACGTGGTACCATAAGAGGAAAGAACAGATATTCTTCTAGATAAAAAAAAATGTGGTATGTGAATTGCATTGATTCAGAGGGTATAGTAATCAGATTTGACAGTTTTTCCCCTCACTGGAAGCAGGGTCGGTGTGACCCCTTCATAGATAAACGCATTATTGTGCGCAGGGAAAATTATCCTATCGAAGCATTATCCTTAGAATTGTTGTAGATCTCCCGCCTTTTCCGAGAGAATGTGGGATGAACTGTCTTTCTATGATTACAAAATGAAGGTGGGATAAGCGTTGAGAAGATCGTAATGTTCTAAAGATCCCTTTGTTTATCGAATGAAAGCAAAACCAGGGCAAGATTAAGTTTATTGGAGGACCCACACATGTGATCATTTTGACTTATCCAGCCATTGCGTTTTTAAAATAGAATACTTTCAATTCATTAATCATTCCTATAATTTTTTAATAATAGCAATAGAAAATTAAGGCATTAAAAAAGGAAAACTAGAAAATATATATATAAGAAACGAAGAAGTAAACAATAATGATATTACATCACTTTTGCGCCCAACATTACAGCAGCATCAGTGACTGTCAACTAAATTTTACTACAATTAACCAACCAATCACTAAGAGAACTAAACAGCAACAATTCTCTATTAATTTAAATTTTCCGTCACGTAAAAGAAAAGTTAGAAATAAAATAAAAAGTTCATGTTCGGGTTCTCTTCCATTTTTCCATTTTGGGTGTATTTTCTTTCTTTCTAATTTTTTTATGTGTTTTAACTATTTTAATTATTAGAGGTATTTATTTGAATCTATAATGACAATTTGGTCAATAGTAAACCCCAGATGGCTCTATCTCTTTGAATGCTACTATGTTAGGCTTATATTATTATCATTGTATTTACTACTACTAACTCTTACTATATTTTCTAATTTTCCTTTTATCATTTTTTTTTAAATTTCTGTGTTTGTATTTATATTTTATTATTAGAATTTGTGCATGTGCGCCATTCTGCATATTACAAAGAGTTTTTTTTAATTATTATTAATTCTTGTTTTAATATCTTTTTGTTGGGTAATTTAAATGTTAATAATAACAACTCATATTATGCAATTTTTTGTGATTAGTTTAATTAATATTTGATAACAATTAGATTCTTTGATCCAACAATTTTATTTTTATATTTTAAATACGTGTACATAGAAAATGTGAAAAGGTTGAAATTCGTTGTATAAATAAAATGTAATTGCCTTTTTTCCCTGACATTTGCGTGTTACTATTCAGGGAAATGAGTATTTCTCAACATTTAATGAATCATAAAACTCAAAATAGTTACTTTGATATTAAAATAGGTTAAAGTAGAGATATTTGAAAATTAGATAAATATTTTTTTAAAAAAATTCTTCATTTCAGACTGGCGCTTGCCACCATGACCCTTGCTTTTAATCTTCCCCAAGGTAGCAGCACAACATGTTGCCCAATATTGTGATATTGTACAATATTATTTTTTAACACATCTTTAATACTACTAGGAGACTAGAACACCAACCTTGATGGTCCTATAAACTTTGGCAGTGGTTAAATTTAATTTTAACGAAATGGCGTCAATGAGGGAAAAAAGCACAATCTGTGTTGGGGTTCACAAGAACCGAATGGGCCATTTCTGCTCAAGGGGAGTTTATACGTTGTTATGGATGTTTGCCCATCCTGTTTGATTCTGAAATATGGAAGAGGTTAGAACAACAGATGTATAACTGATGCAGATATTGGACAATATTTGCCATTATTTGAACTACAAAGAGAGACAGATTTGAATTTGCCAGGTTTATAGATCTTATTAACTAGATTGCAGTAATTACAGTTTACAAAAATAGGTATATCTAAGTATAGTCAGAACAGTCGTGACTATACACTAAGTACCAGTCATATCTACACATACTAAGTAGAGGCATAACCAGGGACGGTTTTTTTCACACAGGCGTTAGAGGCGATGACCACTGGTACTTTTGTAAACCCTAGGGGCCTCAAATCTATTTGTCTTACACATGGCGGTGCCGACGGCGAATTTACACGACATTAGGTAGAAGGGGCCAAAATTGTGCTCTCCAGATCGCCACAGGTTATAACTACACAATACATTAGAGTCCGTGACTACACACTAGAATTAGTAACTACACTAATTACAGTCGTGACTACACACCATTATGGTCATAACTATACGCTAAGTACGGTGATAACTACACACACTAAATTTACGAGTAATAACTTTAACTGAACCAGTCATAATTATACATAAGTAGAGTCTTGACACACGCAAAGGTGGTCGCCAACTACGCACTAAGTTACAGTAATAACTACAGCTGAACAGTCATAATTATACACTAAGTAGAGTCTTGACTACACACTAAGTACGGTCATAACTACGCATAAATTGCAGTAATAACTACAACACAGGAACAGTCCTTAATTATACACACTAGTAGGTCTTGACTACACGCAAGTACGGTCATAACTACAGAGTACGGTCGTAACTACGCGCAAAATTATAATAATAACTACACACTAAGTAATGCTATGACTACACACTAAGTGCATTCATAACTACAACTGAGTACAGTCATAATTATACTACTTAGTGAATAACACTGCGCTGCATGAAAATCGGCCCCGACACCATTCCTACCAAGTGTAAAATGACCCCCCCTGAATCAGATATGACCCCCATTTTGCCCCATCACCCACCGTTTCTGGGACCTTATTTTATCACTGTCGGTAATTTTATGGCCATGATTTGATTTGGAGGAAAACAATTAACCGTTAAATGTCTTCTCAGAGGGGCAACAGAATTGAAAAAGTTCTAAAATATGAACATTGTAACAAGGAGGGATTTGGGAAGGATTTTCCCCATAAATTTAAAAATCAATAAAATGACAGTTTTTCTGGTTTGTTTTTCACAATTTTTTCCACTTATTCTACATCTTCAACTTCCACCTTTCGTCCACCCAAACACCCCATATAATAAAATATATACCATCAATTTTGGCTGAAAACGGGTAAAGAGGAGGTCCCAGAAACCCTCACAAGAAAGTTTGGAGGTCACTGTACAAGCGTTGCTCTTTATTTTTATCACTGTTATGTAATTTTATAGCTATGAATTTGATTTGGAAAGGGATTATTTTAACAAATTTAAAATAAAAAATATATATAATAAGTAATTAATGTATAAAAATAAAAGTTTGGAAGTTTCACTGTACAACGTTGTCCTTTTGCACATCAAACTCAGTTAAGCAAACAGTTTGTGAAAGCAATGGATAAGACAGGTGATGTAACTTTTTTAACTAAATTTCCTCTTTCAGTGAGGCTAAAAAAAATCAAGAGCCTCGTGGAGCCCCAGATTAGACAACTTTTTTAAGATTCAACGTACTATATTATAAATTGCATTTATTATATTTTTATATTATCTTATTATTATTTGTATATATTATATTTTTTTAAATTTTTGTGTTAAAATAATCCTTTTCCCCACTTCAAATCAAATTAATAATATAAATATACAATGACAAAAAAAAAAACAGCTAACTAATAATCTTCAAACTCTTAATAGAGAACTGGGTTTTCTCCGTTTTCAGCCAAAATGTTTTATATTTTTTATTGTATTGAGAATGTTTAGTGAGAAAAGAGTGACTGAAGCACAGATTATGTCAGAAAATAAGTGAAAATTTGCAATAAACTCAGAAAAACCATTTAACCAATTTTTTAAAATTGGGGACAATTCCTCCCAGTCTCCTCCCCTTTGCTTTACCAAAATGTTTAATTTTAGACTGCTTTTCACCCTCTGTAGCCCTCAGAAGATATTTAACGGTTAAAACCTGAACGTTTCCTCCTCAGAAATCAGAACTAAACCCACTCGTTTAGTGAAGCTCAGAGTACTTTGATTCTTGTGAACACGCACGGTTTTGACTTCACTTACGGTTTTGAGGATGTTAAAATGAAACGGTAGGGTACTTGGTTTCCGGAGAGATGAGAATCGTTTCGTTCAGGGAAAACTAGGATTTCTGTCAAGAGGCAGTTCT
>BGPR01009637.1:0-52486 GCA_013235015.1 Araneus ventricosus
TATTCTTAAATCAGTTGATTTCAAAAATTTCCTCTCCATCTGAATATTTTATTGTATCCAGAGAGAAACAATTTGGCATCAAGATAAATATTTGCTTGTAGTTTTTTGTTTCTTTGTTTGTTTTTTGAGAGAGAGGAGGCGGAATTTAATTTCTATGAACTTTAGATTTATCAGAAAATTGTTTTAAATTTAATAAATAACCTTGGATTTATTTTTCTTTTTTCTTTGAAATATTGCTGCGATTTTGTTAAACTGAAATCTGAAGCGATTCATTTCTCTTTTGGATAACTTGGAGCAGATTTTGTTTTCTGGATATAGCACTTTTTATTGAATTAACATAAAAGTAAAGCAATTTTTATTTGTTATTATCTGAATAGCAAGCTTATTAAGTTTATTTGTAAATTTTAAAAAACTCTTAAAAATTAAATAAATATTTAACAGTTCTTTATAAGAATTTTAATAACAGAATTCTAAATGAGAGATATTTGTAACAAGCGAAGTTACATAAAATATTGCTTATTGAAGAAATGTTTTTATGGTCCTTCAAAATGGAATATAATTCGCTGCATTATTTAATTTTTTTCCTTTTATGATTCTACTTTAAAAGAAATAATTTCTTTGTTGAGAAAAAAAATTGCAGATAGATATTTTTATTAAAAATGTTTAATATAAATCTTCCATTAGAATTTTATGAATCAGAAAAGATTATGTATCTAATTCAATAATTAAAATCGCATAATTATTTTCTTATTTTCCTGAACTGATCATTCATTTTCATCTTGAATTTCGATTATGAATTTTAACGTTATTAAAAAAAAAGCTAAATTCCATAAAAATGCTATACAGTGAAACATCGTTTATATGTCTTTCAAAAGCCTTGCGTAAAACGACGTACAAATGAAAACACGTATAATTGAAATTTTACTTAACAACTTTGATTATTACAAATTTAATGCTGCTCATGCAAATTCATTTAATAGTGCTAATTTTAATATTTTATAAGATTGTCCTAATACTTTACTACATAGTGTGGAAATCAATAATTAAATTTTAGAATTAAACATTTATCATAAAAGAGAGAAAAACCATACCTATATTGCATATCTTGAGTACTTGAGTACTATTTATACATATCTTATACGATTTATTTATACAAGCATGCATATAGGGGATTAATTTTAAAAATAATCTTTAACCGTCGTGCGACGTGCTGATTGTCTGTGAGTATTAAGTACAGCATTATGAATCGAATTAATTTCATTCAATATTTTTTCACTACTCTTTTGACAAAAGAAAATAAGTAAGAAGTTTTTCTATGGAGTCCACCGCGTCTTTAAAGAAAGGTGGAATAACTTCATTATCGCTTAAATTAGCACCAGACAATTTTTCTTCTATTAATTCATCAATTGTGAATAATTTCGAAGTCATGATATCAGTACCACAGTTCATGTACTGGAAAGGAGGAAATTTTCACATTTTAGAACGGGGAAAACGGCGTATAACCGAAGCTTTGAGTCGTATAAACGAAGTATTTTATCATTGCAATGAATATGAGTGAATCGGGACTGTGATAAAACGACGTATAAATGAGAAACGTATAAACGGTGCTTTACTGTATTTCGAATTGTATGTTATATTATTCCGCATACGTAATAGTTCAACACGCAATAATAAGATTTTTTCAAAGGAACTTATTTAAAGTACTGATATCTAATATGTTGCTGTGAAAGATATATTTATGAAATAATTCAAAGGACATTTTTATTTGAATTCCTTTTGAAATATTATTAGATTTTTAAATATCTGAGAATTTACAAGTGTCTAAACATAGTCGGTCTAATATATTTCTAAAAAATATTATTTCTCTAAAATATATCAGTTACTACTTTTAACTATCAAAAACATTCTGTTTATTTAAGCTTCAAAATTCCCACAGAAAGTAATCCCTGCAGTTTCCTTTTACAAGTTATATACGGATTTATTTAAAGATGTTTTTTTACATTTTTTTTTTTTTTTTTTTTTAAAAATAAATTTTTTTTTTTTTTTTTTTGATGTACAAGAAGATTAAGAAAAATTAGAATGTCATTGAACATTTCGAATTTCTAATATTTTGATCATATTACCAATATTTCCAAATATTTTAGAATATGTGTTAGAAAATGTAACAAACGGAAATTTCGCATCCGACGAAATTGATTAAATGAATACCTTTTAAACAAAATATGATTACCCGGGTAGACCAAGAAATATCATTGTGCTCATAATTAACATTAATTTATAATCTATTAGTTCAGTGCAAATGATAAAAAAAAACTGTTCAGAATTTATTCAATAAAGGAATGAGCAATTTTTAATTCCTTCTAAACTTTTCAGTAATATAATATTAGATATTTCAATTTCAGCAGTATATTTTTCTGTGATATAATAATTTTAAAAAAAGAGGATGTTACTCTATTTATTGAACCATAAGAACAAAACTTAAAAGATTGTGAAAAGGCTAAGCAAAATGTCTATTAAAAAGAAACTATTTACAGCTTAGCAAATTAATAATACTTTTCTAGGGTCTTAAAGTATTAGACATCCATTATGGTTGAAAAATAGTTTAATATGTAATTATAAGACTAATTTAATACGTAATATTAATTATACAATTTTCATATATGTTTAATAACTCATGTCATGTCTTTTTCTTTTGAATGACAATGCAGGATTCATTTAAATCGACAATGGAAAAATTAATTAATAAGCAATTGAGAAAAATTTTTAATTCGAAAAATTTTGTCATAATTTGTTTCCTCAATTCTCCTTCTTTCTTCTAGTATAAATACGATTTTTTTTTTCTTTCGAAAAAGAAAGTTAGATATTTAGGAATTAAAACAATTCGATTACATGTGTATGAGAAAACTCTCATTTATTAGAAAAATTACTTGAAATTGCTTAAAACTTTTAATAACGATAAAAAGTGCACAGAAAGAAATTTTAAAATTCAAAATCATCAGCAATTTCATAAATAAAATTAAATATTGCGTGAATGAACGATGAAATAATTTTTGTTATTTATTAAAGAAATATTTAAAATATTTCCATTTCTTTGAAATATTTTGTGATATCTTGCCGCTCTCTCAAATAGAATATTTTCGTCTTTGCTTTCAGCAAGAAATAAGATTGAAGAAGTAGTCAGAATTGATTGAAAGAAAAGGCATTGCGTTCCATCCTAAGCAAGATAAGCACTTTGATGACCTTTTTGATGTTTAGATCGCCAACTTTTTGTTATTTTTCCAGTGAAACTAGAATCCCTTGAATATCTCGAAATTTATTGGCGAGAAATGAACCGAGAAGCCAACACCATCAAATCATTTCCATTTCTTAGAAATATTGTTTCGCATATTATCTTTATTTCATAGGAATGCCATCTTATTAATAACTCTGACCCTTGTTACATATTTTTGAACCTCGTTTTTCCCTAGTTATTCTATTTAAAGAAAACATAAATATAAATTATTAATATTCGCTATTAGTTTTACTATATATAATTATCTGCTATAAGGATTATAGTCGATTGATATTTGAAATCATTAATGATACAGCTCATTGTTATTAAAATATTTCAGTTTATTACAAAATTATTTAAACTATCAAGGGAGATGGCATTTATAGGATTGAAAACTTTGATAATAAATCTTCGATAAAAGTTGGCTTCTAAACAAGAAAAAAATAAAGGGAGGATTGAAATATTGGATTGGGAAAAAAGTCTCATGCTTTATAAATAATAAATTTGAAACATTTCTTAACTAGACTTTAAATGATATTCTTTGAACACTTTCATTGATTCACTTTAATGAACTTTCTGATGTTTAGATCGCCAATTTTTCGTTATTTTTTCCAGTGAAACTAGAATCCCTCGAACCTCTCAAAATTTATTGTCGAGAAATGAACCAAAAAGCCACCACCATCAAACCATTAAGAGAATACAAAACCAAGACATTAGAAAACTAATAAATGAGAGAGAGTATGGAAGTTCAAGGTCAGGACTATACAATAAATGCATTAAAACTTCTTATGGCAAATTTCTGTTTTTAACGGGTTGACAAACAATATGTGCTCTAGCGTTAATAGGATGGAACGCAACGCTTTTTCTTTCAATCAATTATGACTACTTCTTCAATCTGATTTCTTGCTGAATGCAAAGACGAAAATTTTCTATTTGAGAGAGCGGCAAGATATCACGATGCAAAATCTGTTTAGATCTCACAATACACAGAGTATCACCGTCCTTGCCATCTATCATGTTATTTAATAGGCGATTTAAGTTTGCCCTAGCTTCATCCATAATCTCTTTCAAAAATCTTTACAGTTTGTGATCAGTTATTCATTGGTGGTAATGAATCAGATAAAAAAAATGAATGCATTGATGATTGAAAAATAGATGCAATGATTGTAATCTCTTTCGAACAACATTATCATTGGTAAACCATGGTTTTTTCTCGTAATGAGGCAGTTCAAAAAGGAATGTATTAATGAAATCTATTTCGTTTTACTAATGAGTCCCACATGAAAATTAAATCCATGAAACTTTCCATTGTGAAATCACGCGGTATCCAGTCAACGAGGATCTTTGTATCCAGATTAATTCAAATAGTTTAAACCTATTTTATTTGCGTATATCCCAGTCTTGGTCAAATTTCCCCAAAATTCCATTGACTTTTTAATTGATTGATTGACTAGAGAAACATTCAATATCAACTTTTTCATACTGAAAGCGTTTTAACCAGCTTTGCGTGATTTGATATTATAGTGTATTGTGGCCACAATATCACAAATTTTTAGCACATTGTGTCTTCTCTTTTTGAAGTAAAATTTCGACATGTATGGAATATCTAACTTATTTTTACTCATTTGAAGAAAAAATTACTTACTTCGTACTCGAAAAATAAATTTCGCATTTTTTTAAAATTATAACTTTCAAAATATGTTTGGCTTTGCCATATGTTAGTAGTATTATTAGAGAATATTCAACATACATATTTTCACCGAAAAAAAAGCAATGAAATTTTCCTTCTACTTAAAAAGTTTTTACAAATAATATATAGAGAAAAGTATAAAAAGTTGAACACTAATTTTATGAAAAGTATTTAAGACAGCTACAGAGTTTTTCAGTTAACTGGTAGCTTACTAAGCCAAACTCCTAATCAAATACAGTAAAACTTCGATTAACCGTCACCGTCCCAATCAGCGCTGTGACGGATAACCGAATAGACGAATAACATATGTACAGTACAATCTCTCTTATGTACAGTAACGTGATTTCACTGCTGGCTTGGGACGAAAAAGAAAATCAATATTTTAAAAGTGAATAACACATACTTATTTTATTTAATTTTTCAAAACGATCAATAAAAACTTCAATAAAAGAGTAGTGATATACAGAAATGTATTCTAATTCTTTAGTACGATAGCGACTGGTTAATGATGAGTTTGGCGAGCCAGATCAAAGTCAACTCTTCCACCACCGACGGTTAGTCACTTCCGCCATCTACAGTACAGTCACTTCCAACTTTGCACAGTAGTGTGTTAAAGTAATCAGTGGGCAATTTTAAAGATATTTGTTTGTTTGTTTTTTGCTGTTTTTTTAGAGGATGACGGATGACAGAAACTGACGGTTAAACGAGTGGCGGCTAATCTAAGTTAAACTGTACTAATAACCAAAAGCTTAAGGGGACATACAACTGTTAAACATCGAAAATTTTCGATTTTATGAAAAAAATATGTATTATTTTCCAGTCTTTTCTGAACAATTTAGCACAATCCGCGTTAAAAAATCTCACATAACTATGAAAGTTATGAAGGAAAATGTGTCAGGTGTTCAACGTAAAAATTGAAAATGGCCTTATCTTTAAAGTACTATTTCTCAAAATGTGTGTTTTTTTATATTGCGCGCACAATATCTCAAGAACTATTGAATATTTTTATATAAATTTTTTACTGAATATGCATTGTGCTATGTTCTACTAATTGAACCACAATTTTTGAACATATTTTCTACAAAGAAGTTTTTTTGGGGTAAGAAAATTTGGAATTTTAACTATTTTTAACATTTTATTTTTAATTGGTGTATAAAATAGAAATTAAATTTAAATGTTAATAAATTGTGGTTAAACTTTTTAAACAGACTGTTAGGATAACTTAGGTACCCAAAATTTTGTGCTTAGACCAATATTTTATTCGTAAACATTCGCGCAAGCTGACTATCTAATTTTTTTCTCCAAAAGTTATATCCATATTAATTACTCCCTCAGATAAATACATACCAATATAAAAGTTTGAAAATCTGTGTACTATAAGAGAAAGAACAGATATTTTTCTAGAAAAAAGTGAGTTTGTGAATTGAATAGTTTCAGAGATATAATGTATCGAATTTGACAGTTTTCACCCCCATTTTTTCGAGGTTTAAGAGTCGTATGTTCCCTTAAACGGCTTAATTTTACTGAAAACAGGTCGTTCGTAACGTTTAAACACTTCTTAGCTCAGAACACACTTCTTGACGATTGAACCTGTATATAGCTTATCTGAATAAAATGCGGTTACTGAATACAAATAGAAACTGTAATAAAAGTAGAAAGAGGAATTTAGATATTTGGTGCTGTATAGCAAAAGTTCAAGAAGAAATAAAATTTTTATTTCATTTGCAAGACATTTTACGTTTCTCAAAACTATAACCACTTATTTTATAAAATCCATAAGTATGTAACCCAAAATATATGCTTCGAAAATACAACTGCGAAATCAACTTTCATTAGTTTTAAATTTTTAAGCAAAATAACCAAAGTTACTTCAAGTTTTCATGATACCAATTTTCCAAGTATTATTTTAAGGCACATTTAAATCTTTCATAATATATCCAGTTTTTTATTTCTTTTTGAATCGAGTTTTTTTTTTGTTGTTGTTGTTGATAAATATCTTACTATTCTCAGTATTTGATATTGGGATAGTTAGCGAAATTTTAGTAAATTCTGTGAGTTTTAAGATTATTTTATGTTTGTGTGCTATTGAATTTTCTACTTAAAATTTCTTATGAGATTATCGACACTGTAATAAGAAAGTTAAAGGATGAAAAAAGGCTCTAATTGAAATTACAGAATTGCTTGCATTCATAATTATTTTATTGTGATTATCCGACAAATGTTTTGGAAAACAAATTTCTATGTATGAACGAAACAGAATAACAAATATAATATATAAACGAGGTTGTAACATAAATATAAAATAATGTGAAAAATCGCATACAACATTACTTTTCCCCTAAGCAAATCTTAGAAATTTATAAATTATTGAGTGAGAGTTTGAACACAAAGAGAATTCAGAAAATGAAAAATATAACCCTACCAACAAATTGTCGCTTCTTACAAGTTGTGATGATATTCAACGCTGGGATGTAAGTTTGCTCAAGAAAAAGAATAGAATTCTCGAAGCAAACAGAAGTGTCAATGTCACCTTTGTTTGTTTCAAGAACTTCTGTATGTAGTGAATCATTAGCACAGCTGACATGATTCACTTCATACGGCAACAAACAACTGCTTCTACATATTTTGTACAGATGCACAAAGTTTTCTTTCTGGTAAAAAACATAAAATAATACAACAAGTATCGCCATTGATCTAATTGTTGGAAGAGAAGAAAGAAAAGAATCATAGGAGATTTTAATGTACTTAGTGTGATTCGTAATATAATAAGATTTATTCGTTATAATATTTTATTATATACAAACAAATTTGAGAAGAAAAAAAAACTAACATCTAAAAAATAGATTTGTGTAGTCAATATTTTATTCAGACCTAATTGTTGGAGTCAGATATTAAAACATTAAAGCTAATTCATTAGATGTATCCCTATCCAATATCGAAATATATTTATTTCATTTTCCCGGAAAAAATTCTGTTTATTTTAGCTTCCACTAAAACTGGAAGATTGATTACGAAAAAACAGATAAATAAAACTGTTTCTGTGAAGACATATTTATCTGTAGGAACAACTGATTTGATGTTTGATGTTTTTTTTTTCACAGGGGAAAAAAGATGAATATAAATCTGCTTCAAATAAAACCTCTTCTACATCTTATTTTTATAAAATAAGAAATGTCCAAAATCCCAAGTTCAATTCTAAATCCGTCATTAAGTTCCTTTATAACCCAGTCCCTTCCAATAACCACGAAATCAATATAAAAGATGAATAAAATATCGAAATTAAAACACCGCAGGATCTAAAGTAAAGAATTTTGTTCGTGTCAATAAATAATTTTCTACATTTAATTTGAGAATTTTTAAAATTCAACTATAAAACAAATTTCGGCTCTGGATTTAAAGGTTAAAATTTGATATTTTTACTCGAAGCTTTGATAAAATAAACTAATCCAGGTGAATCCTATGTAAACCTATATTTCTAAAGGAGTCTTGATGGTGATGTTTCTAACTAAGGTTGAAATATCTTGTCGAATAGTTCTGTAACTTCCATGAATTTATAAAATTTTAGTATATGATATTATTAAGAAAATTCTAAGTTGATTAAATATAAGAAAGGTTTTAAGAATCATTTGTAATATATTACCTTGGCTGTTTATTTTACGGCCAGAATTTATTGCTGTTATTTTTCATGAACAGGAAAATTTAGAAAATATTTGTAACCTTTAAGATCTGCAAGACTTTTACTGCCTGTAAATCTTACTTTAAGTGTTGTATACAAGCTATAAATAGCTGTTTAAGTCACGTGAAATCTACCGAAGTTATAAAATGTGATTGATTTCATTTACAGAAGTCTTGCAAGTGTAAAAAAAATAATGTATTTATAAATATTTTTTTGGAAGCATTTATTTAAAAAATGCTCAATACTAGTTAAACCTCAGAGTCTAAAAATTGTTTATCCGAATCAATTTTTCATTTTAACCTATAACTTCGCATCAAAGTACATAACACATACATTGTAAAATTCACATTTTACACTGTAAAATTTAAAATTAAAAATTAATAAGTTTCGATTTTTATAATAAAAATTAATAAGTTAACGATTTCGAATAATGCTTTGAAAGAAAAAAATGCAAAATTGAGTTATCTAATATGTGAAAAGGATTGCTCTTTATTTCTGCAATATAATAACAAATGCACAATAGTTATACCGATGTGCAATATATTATAGCAATCTCAAGGGTCGAAGTGGCCTAGTGGTGGCCTTACTCTCGAAAAATTCCTTAATTTCTTGTTATTATTTTATTAGTATTACAAGAATTCATAAATAAGAAAAAAATTAAATTTTAACTTTTTCTAGTTTAATGCATCAAGGATTAATTTTTTTAAAAATGTAAGAATGGCAGAAATTTAGTAAATCAATGAATGAATAATATTTTACACTCTCTAAATTTAATAATTTTCATATCAGTATTTTTTCCGAAATTTCATAATTTAATTTTTATTTTATGTAAAAGTAGTGAGCAGCAATTTTAAATGTGAGTAAAAAATTTCCTGTTTGATTAATGATACAATAATTTTTTCTAGGATTAATATAAGCACAGAGGAGACAATTTTTTTTCCATTCCATTGGAAGTAGAATTAATGCAAGTAATAATATTTGGTGTTGAAACCTTTCATAACAACAGCACATTTCTGTTGCTACGTTTTACTTAATTCGTGTTCGAAATCAAAGAATTGAATTATAAAAATTCTAAATTTAATTGCTGTAAAAGATATAAATATTTAAAGAATATCCAAAGTGTTTTGAAAGTCAAAACAAATCAATGGAAAAAAGCAGTATTTAAAACATTAACTAAAGCCCGCACACTTATATATTTCAAATCTGGTGAAATTGAAATATTTCATGTTTTTATTTTTTATGTTTCATCGGTTGTTTAATCTTCTGTGGCCATCGCTTAGTGCTTTCTATCAGAAATACATGCAAATACTAGCACATTGAACGTTCTTCTTTTTTTTTTTTTATCATAAATTGTTAATTGTGGATATTATGATTTCATCATAGTTTATTCAGTTTTTTTTTTTTTTTTTTTTGCTGCAAATATTTGCTCCAACTAGAAATTTACGTAAGCCTAAATATTTTTCCAGTGCTCTACACTGCTTTAGAGTTGGAGTCTTCATTTCGATATCCGCACGGTTGAGAAACTTTTATTTATGATTAATATTCACATTAGGGAAAAAATATGGCTCATTGTTATACAATTCCAAACCAAGATTGTTTATTAAACACACTAAATTCTCTAGCTTTCAATGTTTTACGAAGGAATCAATGGATCTGATAAATCTCCTAACAATTCACGATCAGATAAACTTTAAAATTTGACTTTTTAAAGAGAGCAAAGAGGAAGCCTAGCAGATTCGAAGCTGTTTTTACACATTAAGCAGTCATTTACATTTGGTTTAGAGAATTACAAAATAAAAATAATAATAAATATCAAAATATCACCTTCTTTTTAAGATTAATAATTTATTTTCTGAAAAATTAATACTGACAAGTAATGCACCAATTTTATCAGTAGAAATAATAAGAATTCTAAAAGAGGCAAAAAGTACGAAAATAAAAAAGCTAAAATAAATATACCAAAATTGAACCTTTAAATTAATAATATTATTCCAATTTCTTTTAAAATTCAATTTTCTTGCGAAGAATTTTTATTGGGCAATATGCATATTAATTTCTTTCAAATGATATTACCATTAAACTGTAAAAGAATAATGCATTAAATGTTAGTAAATGAAACAATGCAGTTGTATTTTTACATGCTATTTATATTTGCAAAACTCAAATATGAAGTGAGAAAAAAATGAAAAAAATGCGAAAATGACGCGGTGTGAAAAAGAATATGCACATTTGCAACTATTTTATTAATACCGATATAGTGGTTTTAGTTTAGTGTCGATGGAGAACAACGTTTAAACTTATCATAGAGGCAAAAAAATATTCTGGTGAATATAATAGCTTAGATTTGTATTGATAATCAAATATTTGAATACCACATGTGCAGATCTACAGTCCAGAATTGTCCTTTTGTAAAGATTATCCCATACTACATAAAAGATGCTATGATGGAAATAGCTTTTCTGAACCCTATTTTCCCATGGCGGGGGAATTTTTTCGTCCTTAGCATTCCATCCTCTCACCGGCCCTCTTCAGATCAAATCCCCCTCTGAGCAAGAAAATGACAACCGTGTCGTCTGGGAACAGGATCCCACAGAACAATTCCAGAAAAAAAATCACAAAGAGAACTAATGGGTCGTCCTATTTATCAAAAGGCCAGTGTCACCGAACTCACTGGCAGGCCTTGATTTTGAAATCTTTTGTAAGAGGCCGCCGTTCTACTCTTTACGGTTGGTAATTACCAGTTCTGAAGACTGCTTCAAGATGAATGGCGGCACCAATTGACGCCAGGAAAACTTGAAAGCAGACTCTTTTGGCTTGTCCTTCCTCAAGATCTCATCCCTCCCTGCCTCCCTTCCTTTTAGTCTGCACAATATTAGCCAACCAACAAGAGTTTAAGATATCTTTGATGGTACTGTGACCAATCAGGTGAAAGCAGATAAGTTGGGAAACCATTGATAATCTTCGGAGACAGACTTGAAGAGAATTCTTCCGCTTGGGTCTAAGTATTTCTCGCTGTCATATGCTTTTTATCCCTTCCTCTTTTGTTATCAGCTTGGAACTGGAACTCCCATTTTCTGGCCCACCCGTGGGACACGGTAGATTTATTGCCTCACTTATTCATTTTTGGTATTGATACAGCTTTAAGGTTGTAAACAACGCAATTTGTATCAGCATTCTTTTAGAAAGATTCATGATCTACCTCTTCAGCAGATGTTGATGGTAGAATGCGATAGTGTTCGGAACTGCACTGCAAAGAATCAGGGCATTGATTTCAAATTTGTTTTTACGTTCTGCTACGCAATTTCTATGAACTGGAAGATTCTCAGAGAATCGACACGTTCGATTTAATATACCTATTTTGAAATACAATCAGTCTCATTTAAGCCAATATCCGGTGCTGAAACAAAATTTGTGATTATGTTGGAACTCATTTGTGCTAACATCTAACGTAGAATTCATATTCATAAAATTAACTATTAGCAGCATTAAATGCGAATAATGGCTCCGAAATGTGCTGATACGAAGTCGGTTGTTGTTATTGTTGAAGCTTAATTGTACAAGGATCACATTTTGAAATACTGCGGCAAACAAACGGTAAAATTTAAACGCACCAACAGCTAAAATCTTATGAAATTATGATACTGAAACAGTTTTTAATGAAATTACAGCACAGGTGAAACGGCGAACTGCACCAAAACACGAAGAGTAAAAAGTACTAATATCTTAGCCTAAACTGAAAGATGAATACCAAGTTAAAATTAAACTAATGAAATGAAATCGAAAGAATATTTACAAAATGAGCACACATACGCACTAAATAGTGGATGCAAGTGTTTCGATGATTTCTTCATTCTGCGATTTGCATTTGGACATTTTTTAAGATTTTTATTGATTCTGAACTTTGAGCCAAATAAACTCACGGCTTCTCTTTTTATAATCCTTTTTTGAATTTCTATAAAATATGAAATGTTTCTAAATAGAACATTCCAAACAACAACTGAATCAAGTTTGGAGGAAATTCAAACACAACAACAGGTCTGTTATCCGCTTTAAATTAAATATATTTTGTTGTCCTTTCTGTGATAGCAGTTTTATCAAAGCCAAGCATGTAAAGGACGTGACATCAGAGCGAAATAAAATGATTTTTGACAACGATCTACGAAATCATCTTTAAAAAAAATTAACTTTTAAGAATTTAGTAGACAAGATTTTTATTTTGAAAATTGTTTAAACTTTTCTTTCAAGAGAGTTAATTTTTTTTCCTTCTTGTCTATAAGGATGATTTGGATTCCTAAAGATTTCTTTTTTGTAAAAGGGATACGAGTTCAATTATTTCCTCTAAAGCAAAATGAACTGTAGTTCATTTTTTTAACATTATCTCCTCTCTGTTATGGACTTTTTCATTTCAAGCAATCTACCTCATTAAACTTTATAATTTGTAACGAAAACATGCGAATTTTCGCCTTTTAACTTAAAATTTTTCATAATAGCAAAACAACGTGTGCCGAAAAGAAACAGACTTCGACGTTTTCTGAAAACACTTAGAATAGAAGGGTATATATATTTTAAATTTTTATTTTATCAATTAAATGTTATTCGTTCCTTTATTAAATACAGTAAAATCTCTCACAACCAGCCCCCGTTTAACCAGCAATATCAAAATAACGGCATATTTGAAGATATAAATTTAACTTTTGATGCTCAAGTCGCATTTTTTTCAATAAGATTTTTCATACTAACATTACATATCGATTTAGCGGCCTTACACCCTTTCGGGTAGGTCGTGAGGTATGCTAAGATTACATATCGTGAAATCAACTGGAAAATAACTAAAAACATCCTGCCTGAAAAATTTACGTTTTAGTGCCCACCTAGGCCTAGCGCCCCTGTTTAGGCAAAGTCCTATTAATGCAAAAAGAACCTAAAAAATTTAAAATTCTGTGCAATTGCAAAAAAGAAACACATTCTTACAATTGTATTTATTGGCATATTTGTTAAATGCAAGTTAATTAATTAATAAATATTTGAACAAATTTACCCTTTTGTTCTTGACATTACAAAAACTACTTTCCGTGTCTGATTTCAAAATAAAAAGGCCACATTATCAATCGAACACTTAATATGTGCTACCATAGATTGAATAGAGAAGAAACGAATACTCAAAAATGCCTTTTTGTGAAATATATGTTTAAAAATAATTCCTGTGAATTTATGATGCATTTTAAGAAGGGTCCCTGAAAAAGGAACGCTAGACATTAATGGGTTAAATATGAATTTAAATAATGTATAATGAGTTAGTGAAGAGAAGGTTAAGGCTTTGTTGTGGATGTGGATAATTCTGTTCCTGTTCCACTCTCTCCTAATGATGACGAAATAATCAACCATGTATTAGGAAAGGAGAAGGAGGGTGAAAAGGAAAAATAGGATTAAAATGAAGGCGACACCCAGACCAAGAAGGTTATTCACTTGAAAATGGAATACATTTATTATTGTACGGTTCTAATGAAAACAGTCAAGAGGCTTTTAATTACTAGCAGTTCTGTGTACAGTAGACCTCGACCCCCTCCCCCATATAAAAAAGAATTAAGCTTTTCTCTCCATCGCATTTTTTAAAAGCTTCGCAAATGCTATTCATTGTGAAGACAGCATTGTTTTCAGAGGCACCGGACATCATAATTTGACTCTCCAGGAGATTCACTGCTGTACAAAAGTTTAGCACAATTCTTATGGTGCGACAAATGGGAGGTTAATATGGATAAAATGGTTCGTAATCTGCTGAATTGGCAAAACATCTCTAGCTCTTTTACTTCGCTTATCTTTAAGCGGCATATCGAAATATTTTGAAAAAGATTGCACCAAAAATTCGCAAAGAAAAAATGAATCCTTAAATTGGTTATTTAAAAAATATCATCGAGAAAATTTCACTATTAAATAGGCATCAAATTCAAATATTTTTTCCAACTCATTTCGCTTGAACTAAGAAGATGGAACTCAAAATAACTTGGCGATAAATATTACCTACAATTTGGCAAAGAAATATATATAAGCGAAAGTTGTCGCTTGATGAAGATCAGACGATTTATAAGGTAGGTGAAATTATCTTGACGAGAAGCGTCTGATAGTTCCATTTAGGCTTAACAATTACAACCGAATTTTTAAAGTTTTTTAAATTGGTTATTCCGCCATATAGGATAAAAAAAGAAATGGTTTAGATGGTAAATGAGTTTAAATATAAATTTATAACTAAAATATAACCAAAGATTATAAAAATAGGTAACATTTATTTAGCGAAAAGCGTATATCGATACACAGCGATATATAAGCGAACTGTGCTTATTTACAATTCTGATGTCATTATTTTAATTTTTGGTTGCCACTCACTCTTTTACTACCAATTAATAAAATAATTATATATAATTAAAATAATTATTTTATTACTGAATTAAAATAAATCGAAATAAAATATATACACCGTTTTCTATTGCTTCAAGAAATATTTCTGCCAAATTTGAAGAAAATCGAACAACGCATTTGGTCGTAATCGCGTAACAAACGTACAGACAGACAAGTGCAAAATGCTGGAATTAAAACTTAGACTTCGCTTTGCTTGGTCAATTATTACATATATGACAGACAAAAGCGTTATTTTTAATATACAGAGATTAGATTTGTCAAACTGTCGTCCCGCTCTGAAGTTACACGATGGCTGTTTTGGGACGTTGCTCCGTAATTTGTGGCAGTTTGCTCCGTAATTTTGACAGTTTGCTCCGTAATTTTGGCAGTTTGCTCCGTAATTTTGACAGTTTGTTACATATGACGAGAACAGCTTCTGAGCTTGTCCGCCGCTATCTTGATTTCCATGCCATAGAGCAACATGAGGTCATCTGACGTCCGATGGCAGATTTAACATGAACCTGGCCACATACAAAACGGATTATCTGTGGAATCGTCACTCGAATCTGCGATGCTTCGACCCCGAACCCGAGCTTCTACCAACAGATAAAAAAGAACCCTATTGTTTCCAATGAATTTTACTGTAAGAAGAGGAGAATTTTTTTTTATTGTACTGTATATTTTTTGAAAACAAAACAAGAAATATTACTTCGAAGAATGTTATCTTAAACATCAGATTCAAACAAATTCAATTACTCCTTTTTTAATTTCCTGTTTTAAGTCATCCAAATTCTTTATCGTAACAAATAATTGTTCATCACTTAGTTCCGACATGCATCCAAATTAGTTTTTTAATTCACTGAAAGGTGGGAAATACTAAGCGTGATGTTTAATGTTTAGTAATATATATAAACACAACGCAAAAAATGATTATGTTAGCAAACTGTATATACTATTAAGAGATATTTGAGAAAACCAAACTTATTATTCTTTACAGGTCGCAGGCAAAAACAAGATTGCTCTTAGAAATATTCAACTTAATTACAAAATATACATTTTTGAAATAAAATAAAACTCTAATCAGGCTTTAAAATTCATAAATATTTCTCCAATAACAAGATTATGGTTAGAGCAGAAATTCTTATTCACTATGGTATGTTCTCCCTTTAAACATTTTCTCATTAATTAGACTTTACTTAGAGCAGTGATGACGAACCTTTTTGAGAAGGGGGGTCAAATTTTGTTCATTATTTTTTTAATACTCATGTCAGTGACATCACTTGGAAAGGGAGAGGGGTGAAAAAGGTTCCAATAATTTGGATACTCCGAAAATTTGTTAATTTTGCATTTTCAAAATTTTATTATTTTTATATAGTCTCTTAATATTAGGTTCATATTCTATATACATTAGTTTAACGCATTTCGTAGTCAATTCATATCCCAAGTTTATTTCTGTTGGTAGATTTTACAAAATTCATTGAGAAAAACAATTTTTCACTCGAATATGCTGACCCAAACATCGTTAAAAGAGCATTAGCAATTTTCTTCATTGATATAAAATTGTTTGGTAAAGAATATATTTTATAAATTTGACATTGAATATTTATGCTTTAATTTTTTAATATTTTCTATTGTCTTTTTCTCTTTTATAATACGAAAATAAGTTTTTAAAAATCAACACATGGGTCATTTAAAAAGCCTTCATGGGTCAGTGTCTGGCCCACGGGTCATAGGTTCGTCTCCACTGATTTATAGGCTTATTCCGTTAGAAACAAAGAAGAATTGATTATTCCTTATCTCTAAGAAGAGACCCCTAACATCTGCACTTCGTCGCAATCTTTAAAGTTTTAGTCTTTTTTTTTTCGAATATGAACTAATAGTACAAGTTATCACTGTTATCACAAAATTTCAATTAAATCTCTGATTTTATCAATATTAACAAAATTACATTAAATATTTCGCTATTGCTAAAATGATTCAAATGTTTTAATGGGGCAGAAGTCGCCATTGACTCACCAAACATTAAAACGGTCATCATTTTGAAACAGAATAAAAAATAAAAATACTTCTGTAGATGCCGTTTTAATAATTTCGTGGAATATTCATACTAAATATGGAAAAACCAAACTACGCGTTTGGCCGTGACTGTCTAACAAACAAATTTACAGACAAATATTCAAAATGCCGAATGGTCGAGTTGAAACAGAACCTCGCTTCGTTCGGTCAAAAGCAATATTAACAATTATTCTTGTGATTTACTGCTCTGCGCTTCCCATTAGTATATGTCAAAACTATGATCGCACTAAATATTTAATGGTTTTAACCCTCCGACTATGTAATTTTTAAAATCACTATTTAGATACAACGTTTGCAAACGAATTCAAATACCGTCGAGCCAAACGAGTTGTTATTATTGGTGTAATATGATCCAACGCTATAAAAGCACTAAATAAGCATATTAGCCTGTGAAAATCGTAGGATGCAACAGAAAATAGATTTGCTTCCAACCCGCGGATATAGCGGGATACGCAGTCAGAGGATTCACGCTAAATTCAGATAGGTATTAGAATTCAACGTAACTAAACAGGGTGATAATACAATTATCCAAATTGATATCATTTTAGAAGGAATGTAAAATTATGCTTTTTTTGTGATACAGATTGTCCGAAAATACATCAGGAGTGTTCTCCCCTTCACTTTCTCATATATTTCCCCATAAATAGATGACCGAAACGATTTTGCCTAGGTATCACACAGCCAAATGTTCTCGAAGGTAACTATCAATAAAACTCTCTAAAAATTTCCAAATTTACCTTTCTCAATTATGGTTCATAACTGTTCTTTGCCGATTTCGTTATTTAAATGTATTCTGGCTATAACTTGGGGCCGCGGTGGTCTAGTGGTATGGTCTATATTTCGGGCCGATTCCACTGAAAATCCACCGTGTATGGGGCCTATTACACGTCAAATCAAACGTAGTGGACAAAGCTTTCCCGCTGGTGCGGAAACTTGGAGAGTGGGTGCCACCTCAGGCGTCGTCCTCGTCATTTGACTGAAGTTCAAATTTACAAGGTCCGTCCCTAAATAGCCCAAAATGGGACGTTAATATAGCTAAACTAAACACGGCTATAACTTCGGAAACAATTATCTGAAGAAAAAGATTTTTAAGACAGCTTAAAATTTAAAAAGTCAAAAGTCATTCAAAGATGTCAGTTTCACAGTCACACTATGGTCCAGTGGTGTAGTCGCAATATAAGTAGTGCCGGTATTCTCTAAAAGCAGTAAAGGAACGCTCTGACCTTGGTGCCAAAAATCGCGCCGTTTTAAAGACGTTTCACGTTTTTTCTTATTTATTTCTCGTAAAAAAAAGCAGTGCAGGAACGGAGTGGCTATACTACACCCCTGCTATGGAGTTTCCTTTTCTTATACTAGAAGTTCCTTGCTTTCCATTATTTTTCAAAAATTTATTTTTAATAACAAAGTAAGTAATAAGTTCCATGCAAATTAATAAAATAGGTGGAAATGAATGGATTTTCAATGTGTGGAGTGGCAACTCGCATGTAAATAAATAGTCATCGAAAATTTGTAAAATATTTCCTTACAGCTGAAATGGGTAACATGCTAAAAAAAGTCTCTTTTTGCATTTTTGTAAACTTTTATAGGGCAACGAAGGAAATCATGCATGTGTATTTAGGAAAAATACCCCTTCCCATTGACGGATTTGGTTCTAAATTTGACAATTTGCGAGTCAAGTGTAAGGGTCACATTCCGAATTTTATCAATATAGTAGAAATTCGATTAATCGTCACTGTCCGGACCAGGGTTGTGACGGATAACCGAATAGACGGATAACAGAAATATCTTAATTACATATGTACAGTAATGTGATATCACTGCTGGCTTGGGACGAAACTGAAAATAAAGTCCTTTAAAAATGAATAATAGATGCTGTATTTAATTTTACAAAACAATCAATATAGCTTGAATACAAGAGTAATAATGTACAGAAATGTATGGTTAAACTAGAAAACCTACGTTACTTTTTGCTTTTTAGACGATGATGGATAACAGAAATTGACGGTTAAGCGAGCGACGGTTAATCGAACTTTCACTGTATATCTCAATATGTCTTGGACCTATAGACCTCACAAGAATAGACATACAGACATGATTCAAAAAATTCTTTTTCCGACTGAGGGAGGTCTAAAATATGGAAATTCATCAAAATTTCGAGATAAAATCTTTTTAACGACTAGAAAAATTCTCTGCATGTTTACTTCGTACGCGATAACGTAACAAAGAGACAAGAATTCATTGAACACAGTACTTCTAGCTAGCTTCTTGCTACTTAAAACAATTACCGAAGCATTAAAATACTGATTTTAATCAGATTTTTCTTTCCTTTACTTAAAACAATAACCGAAGTATTAAAATACTGAATTTAATTGGAATTCGTGTTTATTTCTAAATCTCATCCTATCGGAATAAGCTTTTTTGTTTAATGTAGACAATTTGTCTTTAAAAATTTCGCACACTTTTGTTGAAGAAGCCATAAATCAGGCATATGAGGGTTAAAAAGTGAAGTTATCCCATTTAAAAACATTTTATCTATGGATTACAACTTGAATCTTAAAAATCATCGCAGTAATATCAATTTCAATTTAAACTTTCGTTCATTCTTCTTACGTGTGTTTAAAATACGCGGGAAACCGTTAAACATAGTCGTTGCTGTACAGTTATTCAGAATAATAGGCTACTTCATATCGACTTCGAACTTCATATCGATATAGTTAAAATGAGGATAAAGCAGTTCGTATTAATGGAAAACTATGATAAAAATGGAGATGGAAGTTTTACGGTATGATTGAAAAAAAAAAATATATTTTCATCTTTCCCTTTCTGTCCTTAAATATAACGATTTATGGAAGTGAAGAACTGGACTAGTAGATTTAAAAATGTGAAAAATCATGGCATTTTTAGGAGGGAACATTCATTAAAAGCAAATTAGGCTTGAAAACATTGTAGCATCCTAAATATCAGAAAGAATTAAAATTCAACAATTATTTTTAAAAAAATTGACATTACTCCTGAGACCTAAAATTTTATAAATAATTAGTGGGTAACTTCAAAATAATTTAGAAAAATATCTATTAAAAATAATTCGTAATATTTGTAGTATTGGGTCAAGTTCAGATCATGTTTCGTCATAGAACAAATTATTAATATCACAGCTGCAGGTGAAGAATTAAATAAATTTTCGCACTCTTTAACACTAAATATTTTTAAGCTTATTAACTAAACACAACAAAAATGCTAACATCAAAAATTTCAATTTTCATATAAAAAATTATTGCACCATATTTGAGTATCCTAAAAATCAGAAAGAATTGAAATTCAACAATTATTTTTTTAAAAATTGACAATACTCATGAGCCCTAAAAACTTATAAATAATTAGTGGGTAACTTCAAAATAATTTACAAAAATATCTATTAAAAAAATCGTAATATTTGTAGTATTGGGTAAAGTTCAGATCATGTTTCGTCATAGAACAAATTATATAATATCACAGCTGTAGGTGAAAAATTAAATAAATTTTCGCACTCTTTAACGCTAAATATTTTTAAGCTTATTAACTAAACACAACAAAAATTCTAATAACAAAAATTTCAATTTTCATATAAAAAATTAATGCACTATATATGAGTACAATCTAGCTGTACACACAAGATTTCATCTTTGGTCAAAAATAACAAATAAAACATTTTAAACAATTCACATTTTAATTATAAAAATCATTCATATCTTTTACCTTTACAAGACCAAAAAAATTATCATCACCGCGTTTCAAATCATTTAAATTATTAAATTTATCAACCGTCCAATTTCTCTAGACAAGAAATATCCAACTTTTTCTTTAACTTCTATCCCTTGGTAATTGCCACATCATGTCACGTAATTTAGAAAGATATATATTAAAAAATTCGTAATATTTACTGTATTGGACAAAGTTTAGATATAGAAGTATAAGTTATATAATATCACAGTTCTATGTGAAAAAAATCAAATAAATTTTAATATTCTTTAAATTTAAATATTTTTTATCCTTATTATTTAAAAACCAATAAAAATGTTAGCAACAATAATTTCGATTTTGATATTAAAAATTAATGCACCCTATTTGAGTTCGTTCTAGTTGTACACTTAAAAATACAATTTGAACAAATTCTCACCTTTCAGAAAAATGCATAAACAATTCACATTTTAATTTTAAAAATCATTCATATTTCTTACCTTTACAAGACCAAAAATAATTATCACCACACGTGTTTCAAATCATTTATATTATTAAATCTATCAACTGTCCAATTTCTCTTTAAAAAAATGTCCAACTTTTTCTTCACCGTCTATCCATTGGAAATTGTAACGTCATGTTGAGTCCCATTCAATAAATGTCCATGATTAGATTAGAAAACACGTTAACAAGCCACGCCTCGTTTGCTGTTGACGATGCAATAAAGCAATTCATCTCTCGGACATGATGACATCATTGGGGCTCCCGGCTGAGATCCACAGACAAAACAAAAGTGTCGGATGGCACCTGGTCACGTGACAGCGGCCAGTTTTCCATTCCCCTATGAAATAAATAAATAAAAATGTAAGCACTTGAACTAATTGACGCTGCTCGAATGGTGTGTTTATCTTGATAAGGTAAAACACTTTTCAAATTGTAAAGATCTTTATCAAACAGTTTTCCGCATCAGTAACAATAAGGATCGGATAACAGAGAATTTCAAGGTTTGTGATTTGTTGATGAGTTGCAGACAAAAGCGCAAACTCAGAGCTAAATTTAAACACGCTATAGCTGATAAAATCCATTCCTATGCATAACAATAAAAATATTCTTTTAACTGATTAAAAGCAGATTATTTTCAGAATGTTTAAGCTGAATACAATAACATCTTTGAGTTAAAAATTTATAAAATATCAAGCAAAATTAAATTTTTTAATTTAAATTTTTTCAAAAAATTCATGAATTAATTTTTTTCAAAAAAGATATTTTGTGCGAACTATAACATTATATAACGACACATTATATTCTATAATTCTAAAAATATTTTATACTTTTGGAAATATTTGATACTGAATTGCAAATGAAAATTAATAAATATTATTACATAAGTCTCTTTCTGTTAATTCTATAGCCACTGTAAAATAACGAAAGTGTCGAGACAGAATAAAATGGTAATGAGAGTAAAATCGCATTTTCCTCTCATTTTGGTACAGGCCGCGGTGGCCTGGTAATAAGATCTTGGATTCAGCTAGGTTCGAAACCCGTCATAACAGGCTTACAGCACTTCTATGTATATCTTTAGTGCACATTAAATCTGATATCGAGTAGACAAACGTGCCGGTATGGCGCGAAAGTCTCGAGAGGAGGATGGCAGGTCAGTGTCGTGTCCTAGTCATTTCACCGCGGTTCAGAATTATGGTTTAGTTTAGTTACATTAACTTCCCGTTTTGAAGCAACACAAGGGATATTTTGGTACGGACATCGTAATTTTGAACCACGGCCAAATGACGAAGACGACACCAGAGCTGACACCCTCTCTCCAAACCTCCGCACCACACCAAAGGCCCAATATACGAAGTATCTTCAGTGTAATCGGGTTTCGAATCTGCAACCGTCCGGTCCCGAAGCCGTCACCTCACCACTAGGCCACCGCGGCCTCGTCCAGAATTATAAGGTCCTTCCAAAAATAGCATTCGTGCTGCTTCAAAACGGGACAGTTATGTAGCTGAAAAAAATAAAGCCCTCATCTTTATGTTTAAAGGAATTAAGGTAGGGGAACCCGGGTCAAAACAGAACTACGGGGTAAAACAGAAATCCCTCATTTTTTCGCCCAGTTTATTGCGCAAATAAGTGGAAACTCCTGGAATTTCATAACAACCAAACTGCACATGACTGAGCTGTCAAAATCCATGAGAGTTGACTATTACGCATAGTTTAGAAGAGTTCCTCGTTTCTGAACATAATACTGTAGTTTCACCGAGTTTTCTTCCTAAGTTAATTCAAATAAGTATTATTATGTTTTGATAAGCACTGCTTTTTCGTTAGTATTGCTCTTTGGACTGTTCATTCATGTACTTGTATTGTAGTTCCTTAGTTTCTAGCCTAACTTTACAATAGTTTTTTGTTAGCCTCTGCACTTGGGGCATAACGGACCGGGGGAAAACGGCACCCGGTTCCGTTTTGCCCCAGTGTAATTTGCCTATTGCCGGAGTAGGAAGTGCCGAGGAAGATGCATTGTGAGTTTTATCGTTAATTTTCCTTTTCCTTTGTTTAATTTTTAATTAATGTCTGAAATAATTTTATTGAGATTTCTAAAACTTATGTAACTTATAATATGTTGATAGTCAGAAGAAAACAATCTTTTTTTATATTTAAGAATTTTCAAAACGGGTTCCGTGTTATCCCGGAGATGGGGCAAAACGGACCATTTGACAAAGTTTACCTAAGTTGTGAATAACAATTGATGTAATAATTGATCAAAGATTAGTTTTTAAATTCATTATGTGTGATCAAATAAATATATTTTATAACGTTGCATTTTCAAACTTTACTGAGTATTATTTACCATTTTACAGCCCTCCAAACCTTAAGTATTCCGTTTTGTGCCGGATTCGACTATTATTTCTTTTCTAAGAATGCTGAAAGTCAAAACTTATTCAAGCGTCGATAGAATGAATTTTCATCTGTGAATCCGCTCTAGACAGGAGAAAAGTGTACCGACTTTTTTAAAAATTTGGATCATTCACACCTAGCATTAAATGATTTACTCTAGTGATGGGACAAAAAAAGATAATTTTTTTTCTCTAAATATGCTTAAAAATTTTATTTGTATTTAACTAGAGTTTAAGTATTAAAGTTTATGTCGTAAACAATAGCAGAATTCTAATTCTAAATTCATTTCTAAGATATCATGTCTTCATTATAGAGATACTCCCCTTCTTCATGCATAAATAATTATTGTACTCATATAATAAGACACTAGGACTGTTACAGTGTTATAAATGAATTAAAGACTTACTTCTAGCTACTGTCTTCACAATTTAGTTATAGCCTACCTAACAAACAAGTTGGCAAGTTTGTCAAACAAATTCCATTGCAACGATATGTAACGCATTTTATTGCAAATTCACAACTTCAGACACTTCAGCGGCTGAAAAAGAAAATGGTAAAATCAGAATTTAAGCACACATCTGAAAAAAAATCATATTTTTTCAAATTTAATTCGAAATTTTCTTCTTATGTTATGCCGCATGAACAATCACTATGTAGGAAAACATTTTAATTAATCATATGAACGACTTAATTTCATTTCCTTCATAATTTCAGTGATATTAAATATGTCTTTGAGGTACTGAAAAAAACGAATGAAAGAGCAATCGTTTATATGAGATTCAATAGAACTCATGTTACCAAATTATTATTATTCGCTTTCAAAAAATGTTTAATTTTTTCAGAACTTTAAAGAATCTGCATACTTAAGGTATGAAACGTTTTGATTCATTGCAGAAGCATAAACACATACGAGGAATTCATTGAGAGACAGGCGTTTCGTAATAATTGTTTTCAATTGCAACAGGGGGGAAAAAACCGTTCTAGGATTTTTCTCTCTCTCTCTTTAAGAGACAGGTGTGGCAATTTATTTAAGAACTAGTCGCCTTCGGCGACCAGCTTGTTCACCGGAAATATAATTTCAATTGAACTCTTACACATTATTTGATATTCATGGTTCACTTAACAATTTCAAATTGTGATAAACATTTAATCCATGTTCTTTCCACCTGTTCTGCTCGTTGTCTTCATGAACGTCCCTAATAGATTCAAGTAGCTAGCTGAGTCATGCAACATCAAATGCCACATTGTCGGCATCAACTTTGGCATCACTCTTATTCCTCTTGCAAAATATGCATTTGATTTTAACTTTAAAATGGCGCGGCACATTGTACTTCTAGCCGCGTGTTAGATGGATGAAAATATGCTGATTAAATCATAGCACTGAACATTAAGACATTACCGACATTAAGATACAGCAATGATAGAAAAACACGCAAATAAATTTTTTTTAAACAATGAAAAAAGTTTGAATTGAGTTGCAACAATTAAAAGTATTGTTGTAAATTATGCCAAAAATTATTTTTTAAAATTCCTTAAAATTAAAGAAAAATTGTATGGCAACTTACTTGATAGCATTGAAAAGGTAATTTCTTGCCCTTCCCGATGGCGTGAAAATCATTTTTAAACTGTAATATTTTCGGAAGTTATTAAGGAAAAACGCCAAAATTTCGCTTAATTTTTTTAATTAATTAAAATTTCAAAAAAAGTACTCCGAGGTGCACATTCCCACCCTCCAAAGTATGTTCGTGCCAAATTTCGTGGCTCTAAGTCCAGTAGTCTGCCCTGTAGAGCGCCAACACACACAAAGACACACAGACATTCTCCTTTATTATTAGTAGAGGTTTAGACCGTTTTCTTGGTAAACTTTAAGGTTCACAACACGGATAAATGACAATTTCAAATTTTTCCTTATTAATATTACTGGGTTTTCTAATTAAAATCTTATAGATCAGAATGATTTATTAACAGTCTTTAATCCTATATTTGTTGGCATTTAAAAAAACCCGAAATTATGATGCTATACTTTTGAAATTCTTGTTTCAAAAAATCCAAATGAAGCTTTTTAACCAGTCAAATAAAGAGTTGTTGATTCGATTGTCTTATAGAAATAGGCATTACTAAAAATTCATAAGCTATAAATTTACCTTCTGTATCCAATATCTTTTAAGAACAGCTCCTAAATCTGAATATTTTCTTCTTTTTATGCCTTTTGGAATTACTTTAAGGAAATTTTAACTATAAGAAATATAAGAAGAAACAGCTTATGCTGTCATTTTTTCATTTATGGGAATGTTGAAAATTTTTTAATAGTGTCATATATCATAATATTATGATAAGAAGCTTTCCATAACGTTTAGAAAAATTTATAAAAATTTCAAACATATTAGAAAAGTATTTTAAAATTTATAAAGTTAATTACATTTCAGGTATTTAGATTTTTGAAATACTTGTCTTATATATAAAAAAAATTTCCTGTAAATTTTGAAATTTATCGATAACACAGCTATGATAACTTAAATTATTGATGATTAAATGAAACAAGAAACATTTTGAGATGGCAATGTCTTTTTTTTATTATGCCAAGAAATATGTTGACACAAATGAAAATCAAAGCGTTTTTGTCAAATGAAAGTAAATTCTTTTTTCTAAATTGGGTGATGCAAAAATCATTCGCACAGAATGCAATCAGGAAATAAATGCAAGTCAGACGAATCAAGCCTAAATCATTATCATGCTACAATGTTTCGGACTAGAGGTATTTGGGAAGACTGTTTTTTTGACGTAGACTGACGTTTCTCCATAGTAGTCTAATGGTGTGTCGGGAAAGAAAAAAATCATGACTGTTTTGTACTGAAGTTAAACGCTTATAGCTCCGCAACCAAACAACACAGTGAATTGGTTTTAGTTTCATTTAACAGAAAAAGGGGTACATTGAAGATTACAAAAAGAATTTTAGAATTTGGAATTACGGTTTAGGCACAGTCGAGTTGCAAAGTTGGTAAAAATCACGAAGAACTTTACATAGATAAAATGACATAGACTAATGGTTACTATAAACTATAGAGTTAATAGTCACATAGAGCTACTTTAGTCACAGAAAGTCACGGTTAAGTAAGGTAAGTAAGACTACACCCTTCAATCCCAGCGGCCGTTTCGCAGAGACAGCCTACCGTCGATTTTTATCTTCTGCCTGTCATAATCAATATTTATTCTAACCGTTGCATTTTAAGACTATGATACGTTAATTCGCTAGTTCGCTTCCACGTTCGTTGCTCCTTTCACAGCCGAAGACACGTGTGATTCCTCGGTATCTGTCTCTTTCCGAATATCATTGTAAAATCGATTTGAGCGATATGTAGGTCGCGTTGCAGACCGCAGTGCGGGCTCAGAAAGATTTCATTCGCATTCATCTGCACTTTTCATTCTTGCTTATTATTTTACTCTCCGTACTCTAGTTTTTGGCAGTCACGGCTTAAAAAATAGGGACAGTTCTAAAGCGTTCAAGGGGTATCTCATACAGCTCAGGAAAAAGCTGTTCTATTCGACTGCAGTAAAACTTCGATTATCCGTCACTCGTTGAACCGTCAGTTTCTGTTATCCATAAAAAAAATGGAATACGTAATTTCTGTACATTACTACTCTTATATTGAAATTTATGTTGATCGTTTTGTAAAATTTGCTACAATATGTATGTAATAATTTAACATTTTGCTAATTTTAAAAACGCTTCTTAAAATTTAATTCGTAAGATTATTTCCACTTAAGCTCTAGTACACGAATAACTGTCACTGTAATAACTGTCACTTGCTGAGACTTGATCCGGTTTCAACCGCTCTAAGCTTTCGGGTATTCCCAGTTTCTAAAATACTATTTAAGCTCGCTGCGATGTTGCAACTTCTTCTTTTGTAATCATGTAACTGACACTGAAAGACGAACCACCTTCGAGCACACTTTTCGAACAATGGCGATGGTTTCGATTTCCTTAAATATAATCTTAAATATCATCTGAAATTTCCTTAAATATCATTAAAACACCTATCAAGATAGATATATGAAGATTTCTCAATGAAAGATTTTTCAGTGCAACGTCTGCTACCTTCTTACGCCTGCTGTTTCATCTCAAATAAAGAATGAACTTTCATGTATGTATTATTCACATTTAAAGGATTTTATCTTCATTTTCGTCCCAAGGCAGCAGTGAAATCACGTTACTCTACATATGCATTAAAAGATTTCTGTTATCTGTCTATTCGGTTATCCTTTCAAAACCCTGGTCTGGTCGGTAACAGTTAAGCGAAATTTTACTGTACATGAGTTGTAGAGATTTACACAACCCAGGCCATCACTCAGGAAACTATGGATTTGAGTCGGACGGGATTGGACTGGATTCGATTGATGCTTTATGTGGGATTCGGATTTTTCTAACCTGTTAGATTATTGAATATTTTTAATAAAACTGCAAAGAAATCAATTTAGGAGAAGTGGTAAAGCAATGCTTCCGCCAAGTTGTTTACTTCAAAATTAAAGATTGTAACTATAGTTTACTTATTCTGACTTTCATGTCTTTTTCAGCTTTCATCTCTACCTTAACCCTCTGCTGTGTTTTTAAAAATCACTATTTATATGCAACGTTTGTAAACGTGTTCAAATAACTTTGAGCCAAGCAAGTTGTTATTTATATGCAAAGCTTTATTAGTATAACATGATCCAACGCTATAAAATTACTAATTAAACACATTAGCCTGTGAAAATCGAAGGATGCAGCAGAAAATAGACTTGCTTCCAACCCGCGGAAATCACGGAATGCGCAGTCAGAGGATTAACGCTAAAAAATTGAATTGGCAGATTTCTTCCTCAACTTTCTCGTATAAAATAAAGCACTGATTATATGCCGTTTACATTTACACGTCGTTTTATCAAAATTCTGATTCATTCGTAACCAATGCAGTGATAAAATATTTCATTTATAAGATAAAAAGCTTCTGTTATAAGTCGTTTTTTTTTCCTTTCCAAAATTCGCAAATTTTCTGCAGTCATTATTTCTCTGTTCCTATTAAGGGTGGAAATTATCCTTGAAAGCACTGGTGTTAACATCCTTTCCCTTCCTGCCATTTCCAAATAAAATCGTATAAAATAAGCAATAAGCAAAATAAAATCGTATTAAATAAGCAAGATAAAATTGTATAAAATAAGCAATAAGCAAAATAAAATCATATAAAATAAGCAGTAAGCAAAATAAAATCGTATAAAGTAAGCAATAAGCAAAATAAAATAGTATAAAATAAGCAATATACATCCCACATTAATACTCAATATATGTAATAAAAGTATGCTTTTCTGACTTTTATGATAAATGCTTAATTTTAAAATTTAATTGTTGTCCCCCTGCTATGTAGTATTAGTTCTATCTTAAATTTTTTTTAAATTATTACTTTTAAATGAATTTGCTATGATCAAAGTTATTCTTTAAAATTCCAATTGCAAGTCTTTTCATTTATACGTCATTTTACATCAGTCCCTTCATGTATAAACTGTACCTTAGTGTACTTATATATAAGAATGACAATTGCAACGCGCGATCAAAAAAAAAAGTGCGTCTATGTTTTAAGGATGTAGTTTTTTATGCATAAAGATCCTCTAAAAGCATCCAGAAGAGTTTTCACTTGCACATACATCTTAAAATTAAAAAATTATTCATTCAGTGATGGTTATATGATTACCTCGTTATTTTCTCCGATTCCATATTTTAAAAAATTCATTTTTAATTTTAGCAACAAAAACTGGAGAATAAATAAAAGTTTTTATTCCTGCCATTAAACGAAATAGTAATGTAAATAAATGCAATATTTAAAAATGCACGTGATATTTTCTGTCGATGTGAGTGACAACATGCATGTAAAAAACTCTTGGGAAATATTACGCTTTCTGTTGTGACTTCATAGTATGGTGGACAAAATTGAGTGAGCATTTTGAAAAAGCACCTTTTCCGGATGATAAATATACAGAACAACCGCAGTTAACCAAGCTAAAGATAAAGATTATTTCGGTTAAACCATGAACATACATTACTACTTTGTTTCGAATTACAGTATGTAATTCTGACATGTTGAGAGCGTAAAACGAATCCGTCGGGCACAATATTCATACCGGCCAGCTCGGACGCAATGCGCCTGATAGGCACAGGTAAACAATCTTTTAATTAATATTGTTAATACCCATTAATTTTAATTTTGGCATTCTAAAATTAATCACTGACCTTCTTGAGGAGGTTTAAAAGAAAAAAGTGGGATAAAGTTGCAAAAAAGTCTCGCTTTCGTAATTATTCCCGTGCAGCACAGTACGTGTTTTTTAAATTCGCGTTTTCAGAAGCATGTCGCATAAACCGGGTTTTGGTTAACCCGAGTTCAGTTATTTAAGCTATAATTAAAAATACAATTTGTAAGATTTGATAAAGGTCAACAATTTTCTAAGGACTACATGCCAAATTTCATCCATCCAGTTCGGTTTCCCCAGTAGCACAAAGATATTGTACAATATTGTAGGATATTGAAAAATATTCTCAATATTGTATAATATCATATAATATTGTATAATATCGAACAATATTGTATAATATCGAACAATATTCTATAATATCATATAATATTCTATAATATCATATAATATTATATAATATCGAACAATATTGTATGATATCATATAATATTATATAATATCGAACAATATTGTACAATATCGGACCACATGTTGTGCTACCTGGGTTGGAGTTATCATGCTCACATATGTACGGACAGACAGACAGACAGAACCACACACATAATTTCAGAAATCGTCAATATTGCATTACTGCCATATTTTCCAAAACATTTTATTGATGCAAAACATATGGGTAAGCTACATCTGCTCTCAAATTGCTATATATTGTTATAAAATATCATACGTCGCTAGCGGTTCCAGGTATTAAATCAAAATTTGGTATGTTTTGCTGTGTGTGGTTTTTATACTATATTTTGATATTAAAGTGGGGAAATTTTTTTTAGGCTTCAGTGACATCTAGAACATCAAAATTGATCAAAATCTCGATGTTTAATTTTTTATGATTACAATACTTTCTTTTCGGTATATGACAAATTAAACAAGTTAAGATTAGAGCTGAGCCCAATCCAAAAATCTGGACTCGAGGGACTGTAATCTGGAAGATGGTCTTTTTTTCTTCCTTTTACTTTGAAGTTCGTGATTATTTATACAATTATCAATTTAATTAATCATTATGTCTTTCTTTTCCTTTGTATCTAGCCCACCTTGTAATTTTTAGTGTTACCTGTGTTATTTTTTTAAAACTCTTTTATCACAGCCTATTGGGAATGATGTCTTTTTAAATTAGCTGATTTTCCAGTCGAGATAAATCCACTCTTAAAAGTTTCGGGTTTCACATCACTGTCGGTATCTCAGGGTTTTTCGTTAATTGCAAATTCGTATGAGAGTATACTAGCATATATACATAGAGAGTACTTTGCAGTCTCAAAAGCCATATGTTAGGTAGTTTGACATGCAAATTACCAGGCAAACAAAGATATTGCAGACATCGTCCATCAACATTTTGAAGGTGATGCGAAAGAAAATAATGGGAACACAGACGTCGACAAATAGCAATTTCTATTCCATTCAGATATTATGAATATTTGTGAGTTACTTTATGACAGATAGTTTGAGAGAAGGATACCTGTTGAAACAATGTTTAAGAAACCGTCATTTGAAATTCCATCACAATCATGGTGCAATATTCCCAAATTAGCTTTCTCCTGCAAAATATAAAAAAATGACCCGTAATCAAATTTCAATTCTGAAACAATTAATTTAATTAAACAATTAAATTTAACGGATAAAAAGAAATAAAGATATGTAGTATATCTGTTGCAATTTTCATGCTGCAATTATATTGAAGAATTCAATGGTAACCAAAAAACACTTTGAAATTCAATTAAATTAATTATAATGATGAAAACTTTGACCCTAACATTAATTACTCATTACTGATAAAATCAAATCAACATAATCGCTTTTTTTGCCGTTGTTGTCCATAATCTTATAAGTCTTGGACCATTTCAGTTTTTAAAAGTCTAAAAACTAAAGAGAATAATAACATCAGTTTTGAGGGAGACTTATTTATTTATGCATGAAATGGATACAGATGTATGAATAAAAACATGAATAATCTATCTCGAAAATTGCACCTATCAATAATACGTTATAGTAACAGTCGTCATAGAAACAGGTTATTATTTTGAGTACAGTTAAATGGATGAAGTGTTGTTTTCTTTGCCACTGACAACAATGTTAAATGAGTTTCACTCAAATATCATTAAGAAAAATTTTGCTGTTGCAGCAGATGTTGGCCGATTTCGAATCAGGACCAATTCTCCTAGAAGATTAACAGTAAGTTCATTCTAAAACTACAACAAACCTAGAAATAAATTGCGCATTGAGAATTGTGATTTTTAATTCATTATGATGTTTAGTTTCAGATCGTTCATCTTTGTTTTGAAATTTTACTTTAAATTTATACTAGGTAAGTGTTAACGGTTCTATTCACAAGAATTAGAATTAGTACTGTCAGGAGTTTATGGAAAATTATTTTGTGAAGAAAATCAATTTAATTCCAGCACATCCGTCATGTTAAGGATATCGGTTCTTTCTCTCTGGTGAATGAAGGTACCTTTCTTAAACAATTTCTTCCAAAAAATGACGTAATTCGAGGAATTTTGCAAAGTAAGAAACGATAAGTAAAGAAATGGCAACTCTATATTCTTTCATTGGCGTCAATCAACGAGGTACCAGTTATCACGCCGTGCATAGCGTTTTCCTGAACAAGCATTCATTTCAATTCAGTATGTTCAGGGCAAAATTCATTTTTCTACAATTCTGGAATAAAAGGCAATTTTTCTAAAGTATTTGTTTTGAAATAGATAACCAAGTGTCTCGTTGAATTTTTATAGACTCCTGAAGCTTATTCAAGCTGCAATAATAATTTTCTGTTAAAGAAAGTGGAAATTAATATTAGTTAACGGAATAAGAAATTTTTGCGTTATTCCTATTTTCATACTTATACAAATATAAAAAAATAATTTCTTCCTCCAAAGTTCGCAGCTTTTATGATATCTTCTACACAATATTTGGTTGGGTTTTTTTTTCATTTATTTTACCTTTCAGCATCAAAAATTATTTATAAAATTAATGTCACTAGCTCTGTAAGTCTGTTAACACTTTCTTATTTGCTCTAATACAATTTTCTATAATAGTTTATGAGTTAAATTTCCTATAAAGCCAGCTGAAGCAGTTGGTATACTAACCTTCACTAAATACTTCCATTAATAAAGTTCCAAAAATAGATTTCGTAAACCGCAAGCTCGTAAAACTAGAAGCTATAGAAAATTTTTTCTAACAAACCTTTACTTGTTTTTATCCTTGTAGAAGTATTATATGAACTTCCCAATTACTGAGTACCTTCTTTATGTGAGTATCAGCGTAAAGGGAAATTTATCGTATCTATTTTATAAATTTTAGGAAAAAAAACAATGAAATTTCTGCACCTTATAAATATTTGGAAAACAACATCCCTTGATATAAAAAAAGCAGCCAGAAATTGATACATTCCCTCTTAAATCGAAGCGATAGCAATAATACTAAGAATTGGTATTAAACAATTATTAGAACAAATTACTTTGTTCTTTTAAACAATTGGTATTAAAAGAACAAATTAAAAATTATAAGTTATATGATTAAATAAAGCTGTCTTAATTTTACATTAATTATCTACGAAAAACATTTTCATTCACGTGCCTTTAAATTTAGTTAAATTTAATGAAATAACGTGAACATAATCAAACGCACATTATAAGAATGTTTTATACATATCGTAACAACTGAAAAACTAAGCAATATTTAATATGTTAAAAACTATTAAAAATTTGCTTTCGTGTATAAAGTTTTGAAACAGTTTTGCGTACAACATCCATTCAAATACTATAATCATACAACATGTTAAGGATTTGATATGCTGATCTAAGAAAGCATCGGGTAATAATAAACTTAAAAAAATTCTATGAGAAATTTTATCCTAAAATATTTTGTATTAGGTTATTGTTTAGGATTCGGGAAAAGGTTATTATAAATATAAATCATATAAGTAGTGGTGATAAATAATATTTTGTTTTTTTAAGTACAAGAAAAAGATCCTTAGCACAAAAGCGTGATAGAAATAATGAAAGTAAAATAATAACATTTTCATAATTAATTAAATTAAATCGATAAGCTTAGACTTCTACAACAACTAAAAGTGGCATAACTAAGTCATCGTACAGCAAATTCAATGGGCTGTTACATTCTTAATAAAGAATTTTAAATATATTCAAAAGTAAATGTAGGAATTTCTCCGAAAAAAGAAAAAAATTATGAATAAAATTAAATAAATAAATGTTTTTTATTGCTCGTCATTCGAGTAAAATAGTAATTTTCAAAATACCAAGAGAATAATTAACTATAGAGAAAAATGACAACGAAATAAATTGTTTTCGAACAGCTTAACTTCTCAAATTTTAAAAGGTCCATCGAGCACTTTTCTACTAGTTGGAAACTGATATTTCGAAGAAATTAATAGATCGCCCGACAAAGAAGGGGTGAGAAAAGAGCGCTTTAAAGAGCTTGGTTGAAAGAAAAAATGTCATCCATTAATAATATATTTAAATGACAAACAGCTACAATTTCTGCTTTACTTTTTTCTTCCATACTAAATAGCTTTGAAGAAGACTGGAATAAACATCTACTGATGAAAAATAAAATATTTTGTCCTCAAATTTCGGACCATATTTGCTACGTAACTTGATTCTTAATCTGATTCGTGAGTTCTTTTCCATAATTCTTATAATCTTCTGATCTCTTAGAAAAGCTGTTTATAGTTTCATACCTGCAAAAGTGTTTTTTTAATTTTTCCCCCTCGCCCTGAATTGCTTTTTCAATTTTAATTGCTGTATAAAAAATGAGTAAAATATTTTTTAGGTGTAATGCAAAATTAGTAAACGAATAACTGCGAGGTTTTTATATTTTTTTATACGGTCATGAATTAATCATTAACCGAATAGAGAAAAATTCGCTAGATATGATTCAGTTTCCTTATCATTTCGCGGACTGCTTGCATTAATATTATGAATTAAAATACTACAGATTAAAGTGGCGGACACAATGTGCTCTTTATTAGATATTCATCTATTTTTATGAATTTTTAATTTCACGTATAGTAATAAAATCATAACCTGATTAATTCTTCACCTCTGTAAGATTTTCTTAATGGAAATTTACCAAGTCACCAAGGTGACAAAATGAATATTTGAATGCAAGGCTGCAGAGATAAATTTTATCATGCTTATTATCATAGTATTAGAATATTCTGCAATGAATTTGACTTAATTATTCACATGCAATTTAAATGCATTTTTTAAATAATTTATTTTTTAAAGAGCTCCATAAATTTTTATTAATTTTTAACCATTTTAATTTCTTACATCTTTTAATTTCACGCATATAATAGATAACATTTACACATTAAAGAGTTAGAATTCTTACCCACCAGCAAGAAATTTTATTCTTAAAGAATGCATATTCAGTACATAGTGTATCTGTTTCATTATTTGCTTCAAATGTCTGTTGCCCAATTTAAATGCTAATACTTAAGAAAATGTATTGGAATTCGTTGAACAAATTTGTATGGATTGAAAATAATTTATCATAAAGATAAATAAAGCATTTTGAATTAATTGATGCGTAATTAATTTGAAAGAAATGAAAAGGCAGTAACGCATCCTCCTCCTTCCAAATCTGAAATGTATTTACATTTCACAAATTTCCAATTTTGTAAACTTTTTTTTTCACTTAAATCATTATCAATAAATCTTTCTTACTAAAATCATAAGAAAAACAATTTTTTGAAATGTGTAGAAGTTGTTTGTAGTTGGTCCAGTTAAAATCCTTGGAAACAATTGCTCAAATACACAATTGCTCTGGAAACTAGCTTCAGGCCCTTCGCCAAGCCTCTTTGGCGCCGTCGTGCAAATGTCTAATCAGCTCATCTATGCAGTGGCAATATTAGAGGAAAATGGCTTATAGTTAACACTTGACCTAACTTAAACAAATGGTTTTTGGTTAACACTTGACCGGAACCTTTTTGACTCGGCGCCATCGTGCACCGCACGACCTTGCACGTATTGACGGTGCTGGCCTGACTAACTTTTTAAATAGAAATCATGTTTCTAAATGTTTTGAATATCTGAAATCGTTTATAGCCGAAACTGAAACTATCTCTTTAATATGACCAACCAGAATCCAAATTATTTTCAGTTTTATTTTTATAGCCAGTACGAAATGAATAAATAAATAAAACTCAACATGAAATCACGTATTTTATTATTTAACTTTATCTTTTTGATAAGAATTTAAAAATACGTGTAAATAAAACTCAGTAATAAATAAAATTATTTAGATTAAGTCTAGTATATATTTATTTTAGAGCGGCCATGCCATTATTGTGTTTTAAAATTTATGTTTAATTCATTTCTTTGAGTACATTGCATTTCATACAGGAAATGTTTGATACTTTTTAATCATTCTTCATTTTTTCTTTTTATTCAAAATTTCACCATTTTTGTCAAAAAAATTATTGTAGCTCAACTTTTCTGTGTTAGCTAGTTTGATTTTAAAAATATTTTTCGTGGCGAATACTTCCATACTTTGCACAATAGGTTACTTAATATATTTGATACAATTAGATATTCTTAGACAGTTTCACAGTTTTAAATTCTCAAACATGCTCCCGTAAGCGTGAAATAGATTTAAAGGAAATATATGGTATTATCTTTTTTTAAAAAAGGCTGCGTACTTTTAGAGATATTAATATTTGTCGAATTAATTTTATGTAATTTCTGTATGAAATTAACGTATTAATTTTGAAAATATTTAATATGAAAGTACATATTTCATATGCACTCTTAACTTCCTGATTTTCGATGCCTTTTAATAGCATCATCATTTATAACCACAATTTATTTTTGATCCATCTCATTCTAGCAATTTTCTCCATGTATGAGAAAAAAAAATGTATGTTATAAGGAAAGTTGACAAACTTATAAAATCCAACAACGAACGTAATTCCAAAGGTGAATAAAAATATTTCAGCAGTTTCAATTGGAATTTCAGCATCAAATAATCAATATATAGCAGACATATTTCGTAACCGATTCTAGCATACTTTTTAAGGCGAAAAAAATTATTTGTCAAGTTTCAAAAGAGTATCGTTGCATTATTCGATGTTTGTATTACCCAGATAAGCTTAGTTGATTTAAGGTATCCGACAGTGTTCGGAGACATTTTTTTGAAAAATAACTTATATATATTTTTAATGTTATTTTTCAACTGCATATGTTTTAAAACTATGAAAATATTGTAAAATTAGGCTTTCAAAATAATATTTTTTTAAAAAAAGCTGAGAAATTTGAAGAAAAATGACTAAAATATTTGCCTTACGCTAACAGCCATAGACAAAATCACGTTCGAAATATACATAAATCCTTGTATTAGTACATTTGTATGACAGTTATCTGTGTTATGCTCTAAAATATTTTTTGTACTTCAAAACAGTTTTGAGATATAGCTGAACATAGTTACTAAACCGGTAATTTTTCATAAAAAATGCTTTTCGTTTATATTTAAGCACTTAAAAATAATACTTGATTTTAAAATTGACCTTAGTTTTTAGAGGAAAACATCAAGCATATCACAGAAAACTATCTTAGAAAATTTTATATCAATACTTGAATAACTTTTTGAGAAATCATTGTTACGGTCGACGGTTTTCCTCAAAAATAACATTTCTCAGAAAACACATTTAAAGTTTTCATCCAACATAAAATAATGCTTACTGTTCGGTAATAAAACAACTGTAACTCCATTTGTAATTCACGTAGAGTAAAAAGTGAGACAGTTTTAGAAAGCTGATTAAACAGGCTACAAAATTAAGTCATAATTTTTTTTTTGATAATTTCATCAAAAACGACGATTTTAAACCAGTCGGATACCTTAATTTTCAAGTATCGCTTTTAATGGTTATTATTATACTTAAAATGATGTGTTCTACACAATAATGTCTTAATAGAAAAAGTCCATGTTCCCTGTGAACCAAACCATAATGTTAAGTTAATTTTTAGTAATTTTTTTTCTTGAAAACCTTTTAATTAATACTTTTTAAACGGACTATGAAAAAAATAAGAAAGTTTTAGTCAGGCAACAGTTTCATTTTTACTTGAAGCATTTAATTACGAATTTCTAATATAAGGCAACTTAATTTAATCAAATATTTAAAATAAATGTATGCAGATGTTAGTAGCTTTAAATGTCTGTAATAACCTATTCTTTCTTTTTTATAAAAATGGTTCTGAAAGTATTTTACCCATTACCCTTTAAAAAAACTTTTCCAAACCGAAGGGACATTTTTTCCCCCCTCCTTACCGAAAACTTCCTTTCTGTCGTTTCTCCCCCCCCCCCCCTCCTTCCCAACCAAGGGGGCGGTCCTTTCTCATTGTGTGTCCACTCCTTGATTCATCACCTGTCCGGCTCACCCCAAACCAGGGTCAAGAATCCTCGTCCGTTCCCGAAAAAAACTTGACCTACCTCATCAATATTCAACTTTTCGCAATTGGCGCCTATCGATTTGCTGCCTCGTGCACAAAAGGCATAATCGCCAACCAACGACAACCTGCCTTCCCGAAATGCCTCGCGACTCCCGACAATCCAACCCACCGCCATATTGGCCAGTCTCCTCTCTCACGTTGTGCTCTCGATGCTTTTTTGCTCACGACCAACGTCACGACGAAACTTTATCCCGGGACGACTCCTAAAATGCTCGAGACGAGCCCAAGAAAAAGTCGGAAGGCCTCTAACGCGTTAAAAAGGTAAGAATGCTCTGTGTTTGTTGTCTCAGTTTATTTTTTAGCCGGCGGAAAAAAGTTGTTGGGAAGTTTTGTTTGCTTTCTCTCAGCCGGCGTAGTGATACACGCGGTTTGCGTGCGTGAGCCGGTTTTGGGTGAGCGGTCACAGTGCGTGAGTGGCGATTGAGCTGGAGAAGCATTTGCTGACTGGCTCGTTTCGTGACTGGTGTTTCGATTTTTTCCCCCTTTCTAATTGATCATATTCCCCCCAAAAAAGAATTTTGCCTCTCGAAAATCGAAAGGTGACATCGAAATTCATCATGTTTATGACTCAATCACATTAATGCAAAGATTTTAGACAGATTTCTCATAGATTTTAATTTTTAATAATAAAGTTCCAAATACCAAGTTGCTATTGGGTATTGAATATAAAATTAAATTGACTGCATGAGTAACAAACATTTTGTAGCTTTTTTTTTCATATCTTTTATGATAACTTTATTTTAAATATGCTGTTTCATATGTAATGAAGACTATAAATGAAACAGTAATTTATCTTTCACCTCGGGTCGTTCAAGTAAATTTAACTAGGTGCAGATAAAACAGATATAGGTATTGTAAATATCATTAAAACAGATTTTTACCTTTTAGATCATCATCAAATTCATAATTCATAAATATGTTTTGCTTCTTTTGAAAGTAACTTTTCGTTAGCTATATGCAACTAAAATGTACAATTTATCGTTTACTGTACGCTTTATTTTTAAAAATACTCTCTTTATATAAATATACGAAGATTGGCTTATTTTATATTTAATCATTCACACGTTGAATTTCTATTAAAAAATGTATCTGTTTACAATTTTCTTCATTAGACTTTTATGCAAATCACTGTTTAAGCCGTGCAACAGTGGCATCAACAGAACAGCAGCTATGAATATTATCATAACTTTTACTTATCACTTACTTACTCATTACTGTTATAAATAAAATGCAGACTTTTTTTAAATATTTGTCAAAAAAAAAAATACTTTATTGCTGAAACCCTAAGAGAGCATAAAAGACTGATTGTAAAATTTAGCACTTAACAAAACGTGTTGGATGAAATTCGCATAGTTATAAAAAAAGAAAACATTTTAAACGAACAAATGCAATCGGATTTTTAATTTTAACGAAACATGCATTAAAATAATTTTGTAAGGGTGTATAAAATGAAATTTTTGTGAGAGAAGCCTACTGTCTCTGTTTCTTTTCTTTTTTAAAAAGGTTTAACATGTTTTATTTATGTTAGTGGAAATTTTTTCCTTAAATAATTCTTTCGGAAGCAATGTTTACTTCAGAAGACTCTCTACCGCACTACTTACATTTCAAATTTCAACAGGATTCACGGCTGACGAACAGTATTGCAATAGTTTTCTTCATACCAAAACTGTTTTTACATTGTAATTAAAATTAGGTACGTTTTCTCTTCTCGTTATTTAAATGTATCGTTCGGATCGGAAAAAGAAAGCATTTGAAATAAACAAATCCAACCAATTTTTAAAAATTTTTAACGAAACAGTCATTAAAAGAAATTTTTAAAGGCGTTGTTTATTTTAGAAGATTCTCTACCGCACTATTATCATTTCAAATTTCAACAGGATTCATGGCTGAAAAACCTTATTGAAGTCGTTTTCTTCATATCAAAACTCTTTTCACATTGTAATTAAAATTATGGACTTTTCATCTTCTCGTTATATGTAAAATATTCCATATTCCACCATGTTTAATGGATATCTTTTTCTAAGTGTTTCGTATCATTCTTAAATTCAGTTATGTTTTGTTATTTTGTCTTCTCAATATTTTGAACAATTAAACTGAAGTGCCTTACATATTTTTTAATATCAAAGACTTATTATGGAGTTAAATTGAAACAATTCTATCTGATAGTAGCCAGAAATTTAAGTTATGTGGCATAGTTGAAAAATCACTAATTTGTTTTATAATAGTTACTCATTTGGGAGAACATACTACAAATTTCATATGAATTTCCAGGTAAAATTTCTGAATTTAAATTGAAAATTCGATTTTTAAATAATAAGATGTTTTTTAGATAAATAATTTTAGATTACAAAAATTGATTATATCACACAATTGAAAATATTTTAAATAAGAAATTTCACCCAATCTGGCTGGAATATCTTTGCTGATTTTAGTTCCTTGCCTTGAAAATGTGCATGTCTCTTGGCCCACAATTTTATTGGTTCTGTAAACAAAATAAAGAGAACTGATAACATGTATTTTTTGACAATAAATTATATCATTTAAGAATAATATTCATATTTCATAAGCAATTCAGAATTTTAATCAAAACATTAAAAATTTTTTACCCGATTTTACATATTATATTTTTATTAAATATTGGTAAATCATTAATACTGATACATTTTTCTTGAATGTTGTCACTACACAATGTATTATTAGAATTGAAACAAAATTTGAATTGGAATTTGCTGAAAAAATAAACGAAAAATTAAACACTAGTAACAGTAGTTTTATTTGAACCTTATTTATTTGTTAAAAGAAATCTTAGCCATTGAATTTTAAGAGAACTTGAAATAGACCTGTTTTTGGAAAATGAAAGCAGGAAAAAGAAGACTTCTATATAACACGAAAATGAAATGAAATTTTAAAATCGTGAAAGAATGCAACATCACTAAATGTAATATGAATATAGTAGCCATTTTGTATGAAAATAGTAGACATTTATTTTTCTTTTTTAAAAAATCAAATGTATTTGAAATTAATGAGGCTCATATAATTAAAACCTTTTTTTCCCCCATGAATCCAATATTTGTCACTTTTTAAAAATAAAAACTAATAATAGTAATTCAAATAATAGTAATGGCTTAGTAAAAAATAAATGAATGCCTAACAAATGTTTCCTTGGAATACACCTCAGCAAATTATCTGTAAAGTAATTAACTCTTGTTTCTTTAGTTTTCTTTCTCAGCTTCCATTATGATTTTAAAAATAAGCCTCATCCAAGACAAATTATATAATATAAAGTATAACTGTTATTTACTTATGAAAAGCATTTAATGAATAAATTCATGCAGAAAATAGAAAGATTTTAAAAATAAAATGTTATAACCTTTTTTTATGTACTATAGCTTATAAAAGTTTTCGTCTTTAAAGCTCAGAGGTTACTATACTGAATCATCAAAATTATTTTTTCACATTTTTTTTATTATCCTAAGCAGTTGTTGAGGATTTAATTATTTATTTTTCACTGTGTGTTAGTCTGAAACAGTATTTTTTTTCTTGGTATACTGCATTTTTTTAAAATATGTAAGTTTTATAATAATTTTTTCAATTAAAAATGTTTTTGGAGATTTTTCTCCAAAATCACATATGTATGATTTGAGTCTCATAACAGTTACTTCATAATTCTAGATTTTGAGCAGCAAACTTAATAGCAAAAACTTGTTTGACCTCATAATCTCTCTCTTCTTCATTTCTATTCCTCTGCTTTTTTAATGAAACACTATCGACATCACTGATGATTTCTTTAGGTGTTTTATGTTATCTAATGTAATTATATTACAAACAAATTTAACTGTTTTCATTGAGCGAAATGCACGGTAAATTTCATAGATCTATTTTTTTTTTTCAATTCTTTGTAATTAATCATTTTTACTCAGACGGCTTCTGGAAATATGAATGAATACAAACTGTGGAATTTAAATGACTTTTTCTTTCATTTTTTCTGAGAATGATATTTAAATATAAAATGCACCCCCAGTTAAGGAATTATTTTAAATTCTTGCTTTAAGTGATTATTTTCTGTTTTTAAATTTTAAAATCCGTATACCATCACTTAGAAAAGATGCAGATCTAAATCGCATTATGCGAAACATTATGGAATATTTCATTCCTACCCCCTCCCTACCGAATACTGAAAATTATGAGATATGTTTTAAAGAATCATATATGAAAATATATGATATGTTTTAAAGTAATATTCAGACTGCGAATATTTTCATGGATAGTTCTCTCAACTTTACGAGAGTGATGAAAAGGAGGTTTATCTTCTCATGAAAATATTTCTATTGAGATCGCTGTTTTATTTTTCTTTCTTATTTTCTGATAAATTTTAATTTTTCCACGATTTAACTGATTGAGGGACAGCACAAAATTAAAATGAAATGAACTTAAATAATAGAGAATAATGAAATGCCCATTTCCGAAAAAGATGCTTTTTGAAAATGTGTTTGTGATGTAAAATGAGTAGGTTACTTATATAAGTTAACATTTTTTCATTATAATTTGTTTTATTTTTTATTATTGTTCTATATTCTATATCATACTTGTAAATCATTAATTCTTGTATGACTTACAAATACTTGTTACCCTAGCGAATCCATTTTATATTTATTTTTGTTACCCAGAAAATAATTTGCAATCAGATGGTCCAAGCTTTTAATAATGTTAATAATGTAAGTCTTTAGAGCATAAGTGTTTTGATCTTCTACCTTCAAGTACTTCTCTCCATATTCTCAGTAGTAGAAGTTAGCATTCAATATAAATTTTACAAAATTATAACCAGAATTCCAAAATTTATCTAAATAAGTGCTATAATCACACCAAATACACACATCTGATTGCAGAAAATTCGACTTATGATACACTAGAAGCATTATTTCTGAGCATTTCTGTTACAATATATTGATTAGAGTGAAATTTTATTCGTGTGCATTTATGAGATTCAAATAATTATCATTTTGTTTTAGCTTTATTAGCTTTACAGCCATGATATGATGCTAGCTTTATGAAACTAACTGTGGAAAGCTTACAAAAACTCATTATGTATTCAGTATTGCACGGATATCAGTGATTAAATGAAATCCATTCAATTTTTATAATTTGATCTTTAATGAAAAACAATATTTAATCTAGTACTTTGATACGTTGTTTGATGCATTTGTAAACAAAAATAACTTTCAATATAAAAATGTTTTCATAGAAATATAACATTCTAGGAGGGATTTACTGCATGATAACTAATTTTGCTTGATTCTCGAAAACGATTTTTCAATTTTAATTAATATTGCTTGTTCCGTGCTTATTAAGATAATACATATTTATTAGGATGATATTCAAGCTTAGATACGTACTTTGAGGCCAGAACTTGAGTAAACTCAATGGAATTATCTTCGACGCTGAGGACGATTTCTAGCTGTGAAAGGCAATAATACAGTCGAAGTTCAGTAAAACTATCACAGTTTCTGAATTTTGATTGTAAAAACATTGTAGTTTTGAGTATAAACTGAGAAAAGGAAAAAATAGAATTGTTTTGTCTTTGGGATTTAAAAGACTGCTCTACAGAATTATATAAACATTTGACTCTACACACTTTCATTTCTAAAAACTATCGTAATTATGAAATCCATGAGACGAAAAAGTTAGCAAGAGATATTAAAATAAATTAAAGTAATAAATTGCGAAATAAAGCAATTGGAAGTGTGGAAGCAAAAAAACCAATAATAATACATTAAAATAAGACCAAATAATAAAATAATAGTATAAGACCAAATAAAAAAAAACACATCGTATTAGTTACACGCAAATGCAGCAGCAACAAAATTGGCATTGAAGAGAATATAAGTAAGTAAAAATTATAACTCAAAATGGCTATGAATGCGGCTAAGCACGCCCTTTACCAAAAAAAAAAAAAAAAAAAAACGTTTTTTTTTTTTTTTTTTTTTCCCTTCTCTTTTTTTAAATCCTTGCTATAGTGTAATTATGAAGTTACATTTTTGAAAACTATTATATTCAGAACCAAACCGTTAATCAGATCTAGAAGAGCTGCGATGGGCTCAATTGAAAAAATTTATGGTCGTGGAAAATTCGTTAACAGGATGTGTGATAAAGCAAAATTGTTGAACTGCAGATCGATCGGAGTGAATTTTTCTTATTTTGGGTAGTATAAATGGGGCTAGTTTGTCCTAAAGTGGCTTTCTTTTAAAGCTTCTTTCCTTAAATACATGCTGTGACCAGGGCCATCTTATCCAATGGTCTAATTGGGCTCTAGCCCAGGTTCTCCATTGATCAAAAGGCGCCTAAAAATGTACATTACTGATTTTATTTTAATTTTGAACCGAAAAATGTGTGTAAATAAAATGTTCAATATGTTAAAAGTAAATATATGATTTAGGGTTGCAACTAAACAGTCAACGATTTTGTAATGTTACATGAACATGCATATACCATTTCAAAGAAATTTCATTTAGAAACAATCAGAGAGAAAATCCTAAATTATGCTTGTAAAAGAATAGATTGTAAAATCCTGTTTTGAAAAGACGCTGATTTGCAAAATTGTAAAGCGTTAATTAGAGAACAGATTATTTTTGTTTTGCTCCTCGATTATTGTTTTAGGTCACAGACTCTCAAATTCTTAGTTACGGTTCAGATGGGGCACAAGTTGTTCTAGCCCAGGGCGCTAAAATTTGTTAAGACCGCCCTGGCAGTGACATGGTTAGTCTTTTTCTTTATATATCTTTAAGTCTATAAGTGATTTGAAAAAATTTCGTGAATATCTGATTCATAACCCTTGGTCGATTGCGAGTAAAATAAGTGAAAACAGTAGGTGTTTCTCCCATTATTTACATAAATAGTTATTCATATATTGAATCATCACGTGTACCACAAGACTGTTACATTTTTCAGCAACTATCGATTTATTGCCACAATGCAGAAAATATATAAATAGGTTTTTGAAAACTATAAAAATGCCATTCAAATATTTTTCTGTGAGATTAGATAAAAATAACTAAATTAATTATTTTAAAATTTTATTCAACTGGAGTAAATATATACTAAAGAAATCCCAATAGAGAAAAAAGTTACTGTAAGGCAGATGATACATATTCAAGTGACTCTTCATCGCAAGGTATTTCAGATACTAATAATTTAAGAAAAAATGTCTTGTTAAACCTCTCATGTAATTTAGCAGGATTTTATGAGAACATACTTTACTCCATATTCCTTTATCGAGGCCTGATAAAGACAAGTCACGAGAAAGGAAATGGCTTTAATTATTCCACATTATTGCCTTTAGATCGACAGTGGGTCGTGATGACCTCTCTATTCGCTTTCATGCTAAAAGCATTTTGAGCATACACGCGCATTTCTTCTACAGTTTTGGCAGGGGGATAGATACAGACCCCCTCAAGTTGTTTCGTCGACGAAACAATCCACTTCCGTTTGAGGGAGGCTGGATATTTAATATCTTTTACGCAGTCGTAAAACTGAAATTATTTGTTCCTTCTCATTATATTCTATTCTAGAAATTTTTTTCGGCCCTTTTACATCGTATTTTTCTGCCATTTTGTTCTGTGATAGGGTTAAAGATGTTTATTCTGTATAAAGTTGGGGCATCGGAAGGAAAAGCACTAGAAGCAAAGCATCAAGCAGCTAAGCTAAAGTTCTGTACCAAAAATTTTTCACATCTGAAAATTTAGATTATTTTTTCATTCTAAATCTCTTTTACTTAGATTTGTTTTATATTATGCTGAATCACTGTTGTTTTTTTAAAAAATCTATTGGTGCTGAATTAGACTAGAAACGAAGATAAAATATCAAATTTGATCATTGTAATGTAAAAGAACTTTGTATTGAATTCCAAAATGTATGCTATCCAAACCTTTTATTTTTTGGGAAATTCGAACTTATTAGTTAATTTAAAATTTATGAAAAATTTAAACATATGGATAGAATAACTACGACATGAAAAGTGTAAAAATGATTTGAATACTGCAAAAAAATTTATATTGATATTTTTAAACGAACAGATCTAAAAAAAAAAAAAATGCCTCCACATCTTGTAAGTTGAACAATAATGGTTTCGTAGGAAACAGTTCGAACAGGAACTTTTCTTTGGAATTAACGTATCCGTAAACAGAAGTGATTAGCATTGTTTATGAAATATTAATTTTTTCCTCCATTGCGCCTATAGTTATTATTTGCTTGAAATCAGTTTTTCATCAACAAATGTCATGATTTTTTTTCATGAATTCATTTATTATTATTTCTTCTTTCTGAATGTTGATCACTAAAGCGTAACTTTATGTAGGGAAGTGTACTTCAAAAAAAAAGCTAAAAAATAAACTAATCAGTATTTTGGGTTGAAATATAATACATTCCTAGTGAGCGACACTCCCGATCTAATGATCTAAAAATGACGACTTCGATAAAACAAAAATTCGAGTTAAAAGTTAATTAATCATGTCGATAAAGTCCAGTATTTTTCCTGAGGTTATTCTTTTAGAAATTTTGAATCATATCAATTTATACAGATGAGGTGAGAATTACTTGATTTAAAAGTGCTGCTTTTTTTTAAAAAAAACTTTTTAGGTATATGGAATATGTCTTAACAGTATAAACTACATTATGTATTACAATGTCCTGATATGTTGCAATGTCCTGATCTGAAAAAAAATCTAAAAAATAAACTAATCAGTATTTTGGATTGAAATATAATACATGCCTAGTGAGCGACACGCCCGATCTAATGATCTAAAAATTACGACTTCGATAAAACAAAAATTCGAGTTAAAAGTTAATTTATCATGTCGATTAAGTCCATTATTTTTCCTGAGGTTATTCTTTTAGAAATTTTGAATGATATCAATTTATACAGATGAGGTGAGAATTACTTGATTTAAAAGTGCAACTTTAAAAAAAAAAAAAAAAAACTTTTTAGGTATAGGGAATATGTCTTAACAGTATAAACTACATTATGTGTTACAATGTGCAGATCTGTTTATTAAAATCAAAATAATGAAATGCATTATTCAAACTTAGCTCCAACTAGAAGACGTCTCAAGAAATATAAATAACAGCACTTCTATTTCGTATATTACTGATCCCTGCTACGTATACTGAAGGTATACCGGAAAATAGAAACTCAGGATACATTCAGTGTACGAACAGGTATCCAGATATCTCCATCGACAGTCAGGTTACTCAAAACCTCCTTCACCAAGATCTGTTGATGGCATCTGAAATGAAAAGACAAAAAGAATGAGAATCAAGTAAGTTATGTTTCATATTTTGCATTTATTTACATTGAATTATGAACAATATTAAGCATCTTAGAATTGTCTACTCTATTTTTTTATTTTTAAGTATGGAAAATACATTAACAACTGAAATAATGTCATTTTGGTGTTGTGACACTTACGTACAGGTCATGAAAGCCTAATAAGTCATCAGTTGGTCAACGACAAGAGGTGGTTAGGCAGTCATTTGTGTAGGTTTGCTGGAATTTATGGCTTTTGGCGAGAATATGCGGCGAAACGGCTCGAAAAATCGAAAATTTATTTATCTGGACATAAAAGTTTTTGGTATTTCAGAATCTGTTTTATAAATATGAGCGAATTTTTCTTGAATTAGTTAAAATATCAATGAAATATTACATGCATTATTGTATAGTTCAAATTTTTGGTTAGTATTTTTATGTCAACAGTTAAATTCATTTATCATTTAATAATGCATCTAGAAGACTTGTTCTTATCAGTCAGACAACCGGCCATCAAATATATTCATCTGTAGTAAATGATTTGTAAGCATCTGCCACTATACGCAAATGCCACACATTCGTCATTTTATTTGAGAAGCCAAGGGAAAATAATGACAAAATTTTATCTGCAAAATTTTTAAAAAGATTTTAAATCTATAAAACAATTGTCGTTTGAGTTTATAACTTTAAGTAATCGTTATCAAAATTTCATTTTTAAATCATGCATTGCCCTCAAACAGCAATCAGTTAAGGTTATCATTATTTAGAATAATTTTTTAAAAATCTTATTAAATAAAAGGTATAAACTCTTGCGTATTAAACTGTCATTTTTAAGTAAGAATTCCAGAAATTCAAATTTCTATGCTGCTTCATCTATAATTATCCTTCTGGGTCTAATGTGCATTATAAGACTTGAATCCAAGAAAGGAATGTAGTTTAAGAGGAAATCATAGTTTTTCTTCTCTTTCTTTCTAGAGTTTATTTTATTCACAGTAATGCTGAATGAATTAATGTAAATCCCCCTTTTATACAAACTACTAAGTTAATCATTGTGTACAATATTTCTATATAAAATGAAATGTCCATTTTAAAGCTACTGATTATTTGGTTCTCTACTTCCTTGTGGACATGGTCAAGACTCTTTTTCTTTTCTTCTCAAGTCTACTGATTCCGATTATTGTTTTAAAATTCAGCGTACTGTTTCAAAATACAGATTCGCTCTCGGACGGAAAAAAATGTAAAGTTATTCACTTTTTCCCTGCACAAATTTTAACCTCCCTGGTTAGAAACATCGTAGACTGTTCCGAAAATTTTAAGAAATCCATCTGGAATCAAGAAGTTTTAATATTAAATATTCATGACGCTATGGAAAGCACGAACATTAATTCTAAAAAGCATTTAAATTAATTCTAAAGAATTGATTAATACCAGGTTTGATGTTCTTTAATTATATAAACGTTATTTTCAGATGCTAATTATGTATCTTCTAAAAACTATGGAGTAAGCAAATGAAATTCTGAGTCGTAAAATTTGGTATATCATTTAGTAACAGTTGGAGAAAAATATAAGGAACATCGAAAAAGGTTTAGGACGGGTTTAATTTTAGGTATTTTGTATATCTGCTAAAAAAATTTGCAATTTTTCGCTAAAAGCTACCATATCGGTTTATTTTCCGATGGTTTTAAAAGTCAGATGTGTTTTAGAATGAGGCAAGGACCAGTCTCCATTTTTCCCCTGCTATGCTAATTCATCGTTTTTCTTAACAGGCACTAAACTGCTTCGACTTTCGCATTCATGTGTAAAAGAATTTGAACAACTATTTAAAGGACATTGTAAATTGTTTATAAAACATTTCTTTATGTTTAGAATACGTATTATGAGTTCTCTCTTGAATATTAAGTGATTTTGATAGTTGCATAATTTACTCGCAAAAATGCTGAATACCTGAATCTTTACTTGTTAACACCTTGTTAGATAGGATAATTGAAAATGACAATTGTCTTTTATTTATTTTCCATTCTTAAAAGATTTTAATTATTCACACTTCCTATTGCGTACTTAAAATATTTCATAACCCAACTGTGTTTATTCCTTACAAAAAGTTTGTATAATATAACAAAACGTTTCTAAAAATATTTTGTAGATATATAATCAATGTGCCATTACAATACCGTAAGCAAATTTTTGGCATTGTAACTGTATCCTGGATTCCTCATTCGTGAAAAGTTGCAGATAGCCCCAGTTCCCCACTGTGTAATTCATTCAAAAGTTCTCTACAAAGAAATTATGAAATAATCCAAAAAGTATTTAAAAAAATTGTGAGGATTATCTTCCATCATTCATATACATTATTATATGATATTTCGGGACATTTTCGTGCAATAAGTTTTAAGAAAAAAAAATTGATTTTAAGGAACAGAATTATTAATAGGTGTATTAATAAAGCTTCTTATGTCAAAAGGTAAAAGTTATTACAAATAAATTATATTTTTGGAATATTTATCCTTCACTATTTATTTACTGTGCCTCTGTTTATTAGTAACAAAAATTATTATTATGTATGACAATCATAGGAATATATAAAGTATTTCATACTTTATTTACAGAAAAAAAACTGGTTTTTTTCTGTGTGGACAGAAATAACTGAATTTCACTTTTTAGGAAGCATTAACTTTACATCCACTGTATGATTTTTAAAGTTAATCCTTAGAATTTATTATTGGCTAGTTTGATGTGCCTTAGTTCTCCAAACATTATTTTCAAGTCAGACTTAGATAGCCTCTTAATAAATCTGCAGGGTACAAACCATGGTAAGCTTTCGATTGCATTCGCATCGCTTACCAGTGTTGTTGGATCTGATCCACATTCTTTCTTCTGGAAAGTTCAGTTGGCCCTTTAGGGTCTGAAAGGACCTGGCCTGAACAGAAAGACCAAATTAATCTCTTTCCTCATAACAAACACTGCCATTTTCAGATCGCTCGGAACTGATTTATCTTGTCTTTGAGCGTGGATCCCCAATGAGGTCCTCCGGTCTGAATTTCGATGACCCCTCGCTGTGCACATAGATGCGAGTGGCCGAGCACAAACGTACGCATGCGCGCATTTTCCCACCATCCCGGATGCACTTTTTGTGTTCTCCATTGAAAAGCTCCGATTCCCCGCTAGCTAATGATTTACGACCCAGAACCCGATGAAACCGGTTTTGCGAGAATTTGGCTCCGCGCCTCACCTACACGCAAGTGCATACGTAATGAACCCTTCGGCCTGGGCAAAAATTAACATGGAACATTAACGCCTGGCGGAATAGATAAGCGGCCATTTATAAATGACGTGTTTAAGTGAAGGCGAGTCTGACATGGCGAGGTGTGTCAGTTCCAAAGGTGAGTGGCTATCAACTTTCCTGGAACAAGGTACTCACTTAATTATGAAAGGGACCGTTCGAAAAAAGAACAGAACAGAAGCTTAAGCTGTCAGAATGTTTTATCGCCCGAAATTCTGGTAACTGTTTTTGTTTTGGCTTCTTACGGATATCGGAATCATTCTCTCTTGTGTGGGTAAATTTCACAGTTTGGTGATCTCTTCTTCTCTCTGGGTAGAGTGGAAGAATCCGTGTATTTTTTGAGTTGCTTCGTCTCCCATTTCTCAAAAATAAAGAGAAAAACTGAACTACTCGAGATGGAACTTGCAAAAAATTAACATGTATCAGTGACTCTTGTAAAGAAGGATAATAGTGCAAGTTGTAACGAAAGTTGAACCCTTTGGCCTGGGCAAAAATTAACACGGAACTTTAACGCCTGGCGGAATAAATAAGCGGCCATTTATAAATGATGTGTTTAAGTGAAGGCGAGGTGTATCAGTTTCGAAGGTGAGTGGCTATGAAAGGGGCATTTCGAAAAACTATAATAATAGAAGTTTAAGCTGTCAGAATCTCTAATCGCCTGAAATTCTGGCAACTGTTTTTGTTTGGCTTCTTATCGGATTCATTCTCACTTGTGTGGGTAATTTTCACTGTTTGGTTATCTATCTCTTTTTCTTTCTCTCTCTGGGTACAATGGAAGGATCTCGTGCATTTTTTTTAGTTGCTTCGTCTCCAATTTCTCAAAAAAGAAAGAAAGAAACACTGGACATCTGCTCGAGAAAAATTAACATGGGTCAAAATTAACATGGTAAAAAATTAACAGTGTCTCTGGTAAAGACGGGTGATAGTGCAAATTGTAACCAAAGTTGGGGTGGTCGGTATCAGACCAGTGGCGCGGAGAGGGTAGGTGGCGCTCGAGGCTTGGTTTTTTGCCCCAGTAGTCATTAGTGGCTTAGCAAGGATAAATGGCCCCCGGGGTATGGTATTATTTTTTCGCCCCCTCAATATATTTGACTTTAAAAAGTGACATATATGCACTGATGTATTGTTTCCATCGCGCCCCTTGAAACTAGCGCCCGAGACATTTACATTTCCCTTGCCCTCCGGTTGCTAGGTCATTGTATCAGACACTCATTTTTGTAGAAGTAATTGTCCCTGGGGCACAGTATTATTTACTTCATCCCCCTCGTTATGTTTTGCTCTGAAAACGAAACAAAGGCGTTATCTATTTGTGTTCTCAGTGACCCCAAGATTTGAACCCAGAGTATCTATATCCTGTTTGATTCCCCTTCCCTTCGTCTCTACGCCACTGCGATTTATCAATCTCCTTGAAACGCTCATATTCATTGAATTGTGAAAAATACCGTTCAAAAGGACCGC